>APFE031453186.1:69412-193461 GCA_000404065.3 Pinus taeda
TCAAAACTTTTTATTATAAGAGAAAAAGTTTAAAAAATTGAACCATTTCTTGATGTGTATGTGTCATCCTTGTTCAAAGGGCATGTGAATCTAACACCATATAATATACACTTAATTGGCATTAAAATATTTTACATAATACATGTATAGACTACAATGTCCTGCTAATATAAATTTTTTTGTTATAATATACTTCTAAGTATAACTTTGAATTCTACATATTAAAATACCTTATTGATGACTCACATTGATTTTTTTTATTACTATCATTTTTTTTAAATGTCAGATATTGATTTTATGTTAAGAATTGAATGAATTACACATGTTTGTCTTATTATTCTTATTAGGAGGTACTTGATAATTCTTTTTTTTCCTAAGTTTCACTTTTTTCTTTGCACAATGAATATTTTAATATATACAACATTAAAATATTATATTTATGTGTGTGAAAAAGATATATCTACCTAAATTAGTTAACATACATCTCCAAAGAGTTTATTTAAATCTCGTGTTGAAATAGTTTTGAAAAGTATAAAGTTTTCAAGCATCTTACTCACTTTATTTACTTTTAATTACTTTGTCTTTTCAATGTTGATATAAAATGTGAACATCTAAATATTTTATTTATGGCTCAAAGTGAGTGAAATATTTTTACCACTTTAGATTGTAACATCAACAACAAATAGAGTGACCATAGTGAGGTTGGCATTATTGATGTTCTATAATACTTTTAATTAAATTAACTCATTATTGATGTTCTCATTTTTTATTATTATAGCTTAAATTATTTTTCTATTTAAAAAATATTTTATTTTTATTTTAAAAGGGATACATGTCAATTCCATATTGAGTAGGGACAATCACACATCTTCCTCATAATGGGCTATATAATGAGGTGCAAAAATAGATTTTTTCCCTTTAAAGTTTTTATTATGTTAAATTATAAGTGCATTGTGTCAAACAAATTTTGTTATGTGTAATTCACCATTGTTTTAAAATGATGTGACATGTTTGATAAGTGATTAAAGGGTAATATAATAACATCATTTATGCATGTTGAATGAGAGAAAATACCCCACAAACCTATCGAAGATGGGGAATTACGAATGTTCAAAACAAAGGATAATACCCTAAAAACCCTTCTAAGAAGGGGAACTAGGCCTTGTCAAATCACAGGATAGACCTACCCAAGATTTGAAAAGATTTAAAATAGTTGACATAACTCCTTGAGGCTTGCCATATAGGAAATCATGCTTGAATGGTCCATAAGTTTGTTTTTTATTATCATTTAGAGTAGTAGAGTGCTTCACAAAGAAAAGAACATAAAAACTAGACATGGAAAATGTGTGGTATGGCTTGCCTTTTTTGAATATAACAGAAGTAGTTTGGGGTGTTTTGAGAATAGATGGGAGTGTTCAATAATATTTGATCACCATACTTTTTAATCAACCATGAAACTAAGGTGGTTAATGTAACACCCCTTTCTAAACCCCAAGTTTTTAAATTGTAACGAAGATTGATAATGCTGGAATGAGTATCATTAACATTTTCACGTATTTTAATTTCAATGTAATACGCATGTTATTTAATATATTGCCAAATATTGAATAAGATAATAACCAACATGGATCTTGATGCCTAATAGGCTAGCTTTCCTTAGGGAAAACTTGTAAGGGGGGTTCAGAAAATTTCCTATCTACCTGAATTAATTGTCTAAATCCATGATTCAAAAATTGAACTACCTCGTTTCTAGTAGTTATGAGAAGAACAAGGAAGTTGTACTATATTTCTCTAGAGGTACATGAAATGTACCCATTGGGAGCCTTTGAAAATTTACCACATATTCCGAGAAAAGAAACTTGGTTTATCATGCAAGTAGAGATGGAATGGTTTGGCACAAGTGTGTGAAGATGGGAAAGAGAAAACAAAGAAGAGTGTAATGAATTAAAGAGGACATGAAAGTGTGTGCAATAGAACCAAATAAAATTGTTAATAAACCACATGTAAGGATATCAGCGTGTCTATAAAAGTATGGTGACTAAGAACACGGTTAGCCACAACAAACTTATGTGGAATTATGATTTTAACTAATTTAGTGAAGGAGGTCAAAGACAAATCATTCAATATGAGTTAAAATTCCCAAAGGAAATCTAACTGTATTTGTTATATTTAGGAACATGTTGTAGCGACTACAACCACCCTCCAAAATTATGGCCTGCACCCAATTTCGGAGCCTTCCTTAAGAGTTTCACTTGATGGTTGCACACATTTGGGTTCACTCCATGAGCTTGTGTGAGTCTCAGCATTTGCCTTTCTTGTTCATTTCACTAAATCTTGCATGTTGATGTCAAAGCCATGCTTGCAACCATTGTTTTGGTTATGCTCAAAGTCTTCACTTCATGTGTACTTGTTGTGTTCACTATGAAAGCATATGCCGTACTCACACACAGGGTCACATCCACTGTCGCACAAGCGTCGCCATAGTCGATCAATGATCAATCACAAGTGTCGCGCCTGTCGCTTGCACCATTGGTCAGTTGTGTCGAACATGTGTGTTTGGTTGGTTTGAGTCGTCACGTCATAAGGTCATGTTGGTGTGTGTTTGTAAGATCACATTTGCATCTTTCACTCGTTCACACAATTAGTCAATTTTCTCAGTCTTGATGACCGAACTTCCCTCTGATAGCTGGACCATCGCTCCATCATCGACTTGATCGACTAGCACCCAGAACAACGTAGAAGCACCAAGCAAGTATTTTCAAGTTGCGCTGATCGCAAGAAATTCAATCAACCTTCATGTTGGCCCCCTGGAGAGTCGGACCCGGCAACCACCCTTGGACTGACTCCCCTTGAAAATTGCGTAGAGGCTGCTGACCTTGCTCATTTTGCTGATTGAAGAAATTGCGCAGATAGGCCAGATAGACACCTAATGCTTCTCCCTATCTCCCAGAAAAAATTGCGCAATTTTTCCAGTCAGTACTCTCGACAGTCGATCGGCTACTCATCCAGGAAATTGCGTAGTTTTCCTGAGCAGGCCCTCTGCTGCCCAGCAGTCGGCTCAACTCAAAAATTGTGTAGAGATGATCAGTAGGCTGACCTACCAGCTTCAGTGCAGTTTCTCTTGCCAGTAGCTTCGAGCAACAGAATGCTAGTTACCTATAGGAATTGCATAGTTTATGCTGCCAACCTCCTAGCAGCTGACTACCAGTTCTCCTTGGGAATTGCATAGTTTCTACTGCCAGTGACCTAGCATACAACTACTAGTTCCCTCTAGAAATTGCGTAGTCTTGGCTGCTAGGTTCCTAGCTAGTTCCTCCAAAAAACTACGCAATTTTTGTGTTCTGATCCTCCATGCAAGCCTGGCCTGTTCCTCTAGAAAATTGTACAAATTTTGCTATCAAGCCCCTTCTACCTACTCATTCCGAGAGATGCGCAGATTCTATCTACCTTGCCTTCCTGTAGCCCGGACTGTCCCTCCAAAAATTTGTGTAGTTTTGTCTTCTAGCTAAGCCAGACCTCGCGGAAAGTCACTGTCGACTTGGATTGCCCATCTTCATCACACAGTGACCCTTGCACAGTTTTCATCAGCACTGCCTGGAGCCATCATCCCGCCTTGTAACCTTGCTGCCTCTCCCGGTCACCTGCATCCGATATGATCATGTGTCATGGTAGACTAGGAGATTTTCAGATTTGATGTCATCTTGTGATGAGTGACTGCAGGTATAGGTACACCAACAAACATGGTGCAATGATGACGGGATGAACGAAGGGAACACATGCATAAGGATAGGTTCACCGATGCATGAATGAATGATGCATGCGAAGAGATGTGCTCGCAAACGAATGATCATGCAAATATGTGTTCTTGGACATACGAACAAGCAAACATGCAAGATGTGCTCACTGATGGACGAACGAACGAACATGAACCTTTCACGAATAGATGAGTCTGTCAAGCCTTCCAACATACAAGCAAGGAGCAATGTACCAAAGCAACATCAAGCGAACCAATGACCATTGAGGACTCTGTGCACTTTACCATGCGGAGGTGAAGCTGTGATACACCATGAAGACATCCATTAGCTAGTAGCACTACAACTCAACATGCACTCCAGTAGCAGCACGAATGTACCAACATTGTCATGTCGAGTCATGTCACGAGTCATGTTGTCCACATCTCCACTGTGGGCCATGTTGTCAAATTAATGTAATGTAATGTGGAAGTCCAGGGGACCCACTTGTTGTACAAAGAGTCATGTAAAGTTGAAAAATCATGGAAGTCAAATAGTCATGAGGGTCAATTTCACCCTTGGCTATAAATACCCCCTCACTTGTACATGCAAGGGAATTTTCATCTTAGCTCTTGCCACATAGATAGAGAGTCTGTAATCTTTTCTTTGAGGAGTAAGTAGTGGCTCCAACACCCTGCGCATGGGGTTAGTGGCTCCAAAAGCCTACGAACAAGCCAATACATTTTCTCACATGTATTGTAACTATTGTAAGACTAATCTTGAACACTTGTAATGCATGTTGCTTTAACCTGTGTTGAACACTTGAAATTATTTCACTTGTTGTAATACATAATCTGTTAATGAAAATGTGTTGTATATGTTGTTAATGTTATCTCGCTCGTGGTGGCTACCCGCTAGACAACAGACAAACATTTAACATAAAACTTGTCAGAACAACCGTTACACTCGTGCAGACTCATCTGCTAAGTGTTGTACATGTTATCTTACCTTATGTGTTGTGACTGTTGCATCCATGTGGATTGTTCCTCGGGAATCTATGCATGTCCTATTGTGTTGTGTGTTCCTAGCTGAGTTGGGACTTCATCCCAACCAACTTGGGACTCACTCCCACCCTCTCCCTCTATAGTGAAAGAACCATTGACACAAGTACACTAGCTTTCATGAGGCATGCGAACATCACTTCTCGAAGACAAAGCAGACCACTCTCCTGTGATGACAAGAAAGATTTGAGGAAAATCCTTAAGATATTGGAAACCGGGCCATTATACTAGATGGGACTCCCACACCAAATGATGTGAGGTCTAGTTGGGACTTCATACTGGGGTGATTCCCTGAATGTTGGTGGTTCTAGCACTGTCAACATTTTTGGCGCTAGAAGGAGGGACGCCAGTTGTATATAGCTGAACATACCCTCACACTTGTTCAACAACTATCTGTTCAAGGCAGTACCTCACACTCGCTGTCACCTACACTTGAATCTACAGTTGGTTACTCCTCACCTCCCAAGATTGAACATGAGATTCCGTATCAACAGCTTCACTCCATCCATCCCATCAATCGCCAGTTCGAGAAAGCAGTTGGACTGATCCCATGCATACATCATCTTCCATATGCATTAATAAAGACAAAATCCACTCCCACAGAAGTTGTTGTATCATCGATGGAATAAGCATTCCTTGCCACACTTGAAGATTTGGCAGAAGCTATTGAATATGGAGAGGAACCTATGGTCTTCCGGTAAGGCGAACAAGACACTATTGTGATCTTGGGATCAAACTCTAGTACAGGAGGCAGACGGGAAGGTACAGGAGGATGCGGAGGCGGAGACAAACCAACAAACTCAGAGCTGGAACCATTGAATACTGAAAGAGAAGAGGAGGACAACGAAGAAGAAGAAATGACTGACCCAAATCTTGAATGGATGACTTAGGGACCATTGGCTCTCCCAGCTATTCTGCACAAGATGCCGAAGTGAGCAGAGAGAATGAACATCAAGTTCAACCCTGACAGCATGGTGAAGGGAGAAGGCCACTTAGACAACTTCTATCTAAAGTTGCAGACCCTTGAGATACGTTATGATGACATAGCATGTAGATTGCTCCCATGTACCTTGGACGGTCGTGCAACTGCATGGTATCACAACCTTTCACCAAACTCTATGTAGAACTGCAGTGCATTCAAATGCATGTTCCTTGAAATGTGTGCTGATGACAAGACCCCAGCCATGTTATTGAAAGAATTGGGAAGCCTCAAGATGGAGGGAAAGGAACAAGTAAAAGACTTCAATCATAGGTTTACACGCATATTGAACAAGTTCACAGCGGAAACTAAACCTCATGACTCCATCACCATTGATTACTACACATCTACACTGCCAACCAACATTGCGCAGTTCGTCAAGCGAGCTGTGAAACCAACACTCTTGGAAAGTTGCAAAGAGGCTATTGTTGTTGAGAAAGACCTGCGTGCAATTGGAGTCATCAAGGATGAAGAATTAAATAAGGACTCCGAGGATGTGAGCAGGAAGCCCCAAGCAATGGCGAGCAAGGGTAGATACAAGGAACTAACTGATATTGAGACCCTCACTCACCTTGTCAAGAACTTGACTACGGAAGTGTTCAAGCTCAAACAACAGAAAATAGACACATTTGTAAGAAGTCATCCATCCAGACAGAGACAGGCAAGCAACTCATCGAGCGGCTTAGCAAGCAGTAACTGATTCTCTTCAAGAAATGCACAGAAGCCTATGTTCCATCTTGAACAGTGCACAGATCCTAAGTTCTCTTCTTTCCATGAAGAACATCATCCTCAAAACTCTTGTTCAAAGTGGAAGCAAGTCACAAATGCTTTCTGCAGTCATACACTCGAGGCAGAAAGAAATATGCAGGAGTAGTTGGAAGAGATTCATGATGAAAAATAGGCTGCATCTAATGAAGCATCAAGTTCTGGGCATATGGTGAACGCATATCAGTGCTCTCAAGTAATGTCAAAGACAAACACTGAGAAGTAGCCCCAAAACAAAAATGATCGTTACAATCTTAGGAGTAAAGGGGCTCCCCCTACACTTGGGGAAATGCAAGAAAATATGAGATTGTTGATGAGGAAGTCCGATCCATTGGTCGCCCCAAAGTAGAAAACACAAAGCAAGTCCAGGAAGATAGCGAAAGACAAGAGTACTTCCATGAGCAACAACTTGCGAAACACTCCACCAGAAAACATGAACATCTGTTCCACCCCGGACACCTCGGTAAGTTTACCACATCTAGACTACAACATTGTTGATGACACAAAGAAAACTCGATCAAACATTAGTTTGTTCGAGTTAGCTAAGGTCTAGAGCCAATGAGATATCCTGCTACACGTATTGGGATAAACAACAACAAACATTGCAACCTCTGCCAGCGAAGGGGCAAGCACACCTCCCAGAGCTCTTTCTACTATTCTTAACACACTCCAGATGAAAGAAGCAAACTCAGGATGCCCTCCATTTTTGCTATCCTATGAAACGTTCAACTACAATGTTCACAACTACTTGGTTGCTTCTGTAAAATGGAAAATGCAACCAAATTTGGGTGTTATCCGAGAGGTATATGAAGCACAATGTTACTCCCCTTAACAATGAGAATGAACTGTTGGCCTTCGTAGAACTCATGTGTTGGAATTATGATGAATGTGCTGTACTTGATGGCAACCCTCTTATAGCAGAACGGCTCACTTATACATGGTAACTAGATGAATCTTCACAAGAGATATCAAATGTGACATTAATACATGGTAGTTGTGTTAACAGATGTGATGCAGGGCTGTTCAAAGGAAATGACAGTTCACAGTGTAGCAAGTTAACATTATGATACAGGTGTTGTCCTTGATGATGAAGATCAAAGTACTACAGGTTAATAGTATTGAATCACAGTTCAGGTTCATAGAATGAAAGAAAAAGAGGTATAAGCAGGTTTACCTTGACCAATCCGCGTATACACACAGGTTCATTGATCAGAAGGCGCATATGCGTATACATGCACTTTCACGCAAGGAAAACATATCAGAAACTAAGCTTTTGGTCTGTGGTATTTGGACCATGGTATTTTGGTATTGGTCCATGGTATTTGGTTTGAGGTGTTGACCCTAGGTATTTGGACCAAGGTATTGGTTCTAAGTGGTTTTGGACCATGGTATTGAGTAAGGCCTAAGACTATAAAAGGAGGAGAAGATCATTAGGCAAAGGCACCCATAAAGTCTCAAATATCTGATGAAGTGTGAGATCCAGTATGCATGTTATGTGTTTATAATGCTTTACTTGATTTGAGCCAAGGAGGAATCTTAGCAGTTAATGGAGGACAAGATCTAATGATGGATCGATATCTTATGGCTTGGAATGAATCATCTCTATATGGTTTGATCATGCTTATTCTAGATCTGTATACTGATGCATGTAATGTTCTGTAAATATTATGATCTGGGTATAACTCAAGTCTGGAATAGCTGCAAATTATGAATGAATATTTACAGATGTATACGCTGGTTAACTTTGATAAAAGCATGTATATACATGGGTTAGATACATCTAAGTAGCATATACCATATGAACTATGATGTTTGAAGTTACAGGTGGTTCTGGTTGTTGATACAAAGTCTGAGTTCTGGTGACTGTTTACTGGTGACAGTATTCTGCATATTTAGATTGGTTGATTGTGATTAGCTTCAGTGTTGATGGATGAGATCTAATAATGGATCAGGATCATAATGACCTATCTTTATGTGATCTGATGGACTATATCTGGTTGCTAATGCACATACTATCCTTTTGTATGTAATGATCTGGGTATGTCTGAAGTCGGGAAGTGCACCGAAGTTATAAATAAGTATTTGATGACATATATGCTGGTTCGCTTTGGTGAGGTTGTGTATACACACTGGTTTGGCTCTTCCATGTAGTGTATGCACTATAACATATGATTTTTAATGATATAGTTGGCTCTGAATATTATTGCAGAATTCTGTGTTTTGCTCTATTTTCTGGTGACTGTGCTTTTGTTGATAGGGTTTCAGTTATTCAGTGTTGGGTGATTAAGAGATTGATGATGCAAGTGGTGGTTGATTTTTTTCTTGAATGTTATTGATGGGTCCAGTATGAAAATTGGATGAAACGTGGCCTTCAGATTATGATGTTGTGTTCCATGAGTATTGAGTTTGAAAATTTATGAAACGTGGTACCTGTAGATAGAAAGAAGGTTGTAACCTTCTATAGGCTAGCACCTACATACTAGTACATCAGCTAGTTCAACTTGAGCTAAGGGGGTTGTAGCTTCCTTCCAGGAGAAGCTGGAGAATGAGAGAAGGTTGTACCCTTTTGCAAGTAGAAGGTTGCGCACTGGTATAAGACTACACGAGTACAGAAATATTGTAAAAAGAAGTTTATTATTAAAATAAGATAGAGATGAATTGCAGCAGCTGGTTTTCACCCACATTGGGTTTCCAGCTTACATCATGGTGTTCATGTGTGCTTCTTATGTGTAATGATTTGTTATGTTTTACTGCACCTGTTTACTGTTCATATGGTTAATGAATTTCTGATGCACTGATTAAAGATCAACATTTAATGGATTCACTGAATCATAAGCTTACTAGATATACGCTAATTGTATTAGACACAGTTGCATGTACATGCGGGTTCCCTTAACTAAAGTAGTGTATATGAATATAAGTATGGAAATGAAAAAAAGTTATTGATTTGCTAATACTGATTCACCCCCCCTCTCAATATTATTTCCAACAATTGGAATCAGAGTAGGTCCTTTGGTAGATGCTTGATTGCTTGTAGGAGATTCGTAGAACAAAGGGAAAGAAGGTAAATGAGAAAGCACCTTAGAAGAAGAAGACATCTCAGAGGAACTATGACAGTGGGAAAATCAATTGGGGAATATGTGGAAGCAACACTTCAGATTTAGAATCACCTCAGAATGAAGATGAATAAGCAAAAGAACTACCAGGTATGAATTTGTTATCCTCTGGTGATACATTTCTCCATCCTTTTGAAGATGATGAAAGTGATAGCGAAACAACTGAATTTCCTCTTTTGGGTGAGAAAGAAAGATATCAAATAGACACAGAATTTAAAAGGTTTCCAGACAAAATTAGAGATTAAGAAGATCTATTGCACAAAAGGGAATGTGTCTCTAAAGAAGAAGCTATCAAACTAAAAGCTCAACTAGAGGAAGGAAACAAGGTAAGGAAGCTATTCAAGGAAAAGGAAGATCAATGTCAAAAGTTGTAGACAAACTGACACCATTAAGAAATGAAGCAAATGAAAGGAGCACAACAATCAAGAAACTCAAAGATAGATCCAGTTACTATGAAAGTCTTGAAGCTAAGATCCGCTCGCTAAAAGAAGATATTGAAGAATCAAATAGGCAGAATAAAGAACTACTCCAAGGTCTTGAAAAACAAAAAAATGAAGTTCTTGAATTAAGACATAAGTTTGAAGAAGGAAGAAAAGCTGAATGAATCATGAAGAAGTAGTGTCTTGAAAAGGAAGAGCAACATCAGGTTGAGGTAAATATTCTAAAAGATAAATTAGAAGAAAAGGATACGCTCTTACGATTTCACGATAGTACTAAGATCTTGGATGATATTCTTAGTAGTCAAAGGTCTCTTGCTATCAAAACTGGTCTTGGTTTTCATGAATCTGTTAAAGGTGAATCTAGTTCACAAAGTAAAACAAGGGACTCTAATGCAAAATCTGAAGTGCTCAACAAGGAGATGAGAGGTCAATCCCATCAACAACCAAGCAAAGAAATTCTTCAAAGAAAATCTTTTACTCCTAACTATGGAAGTGATATTCGGTCATTTCCTCAAATGAATTATGTTGAATGTTATGTATGTCATAATTTTGGACATGTTGCAGCCAGATGTAGAAGAAGAATGGTTCAAGACCATCACACAGAAAGATCATCACGTTCTAGGTACTTTAAAGGATATTGGTTTGCTTGCAATATGTTTGGTCACAAAGCCATTGATTGCTATAGAAGGAATATGAAACATATGAGATGTTATGCATGTAACAAGCTTGGACATATAGAAAACGAATGTAGGAACAAAGTACGGGCACCATACCAAAAGGAGAAAACATCATCACACTTGAAGATATGGAATAAGAAGGAAGTACAGTCAGAAAGAGGTGGCACCGCACAATGCACAGACATGACAGTCTTAGAGGGAGCTGAAAGTGTGAAACACCAGTGTTCTAAATCTCATACACAAGTTTCATGAAGAGAAGTCACGTATATACGTGAGTGAGACATTGCACAATTGCATATATGATAATTTGAGGAAATACAATAGTACAGACTCAAGAAAAAGGGTCTGATATGATTCAGTCCATTATTTTCTCTATTTGATAATGGTTACAATCTACTAATAATGTGTGGGAATGTCTTGGTACTCATAAGATGTTTAGAAGTATTTTTGATCCTAACTTGATGATGATGATGCCTTGATACTTCTTGCTAATATATGCATGATCGGATCTAACAGTGAATAGATGGAACAGGTTCAGGGGGAGCATATGCTTTGAATAATGCATTGTTGGCATTATGGTTAGAAGTCCTTGGTGATGATGTGTATATGGATAAATGATACATCTTGCTAATATATGGTTATTAGTTACCCATGAAAAAATCTCATATGATCCTTAGGGTAAATAGTTGGTGTTAAGATCAAATTTGCGGATGATTCTTTGATGACGCATATATGTTGCTTACATGGTGATATTCAGAAGGATAAGGAGAAGTACAAAGATTGAATACACAACTTCATTACTTGATGATGAGTCACTCATATGCTGTTGTCGTCATATGCCTAAAGATCATGTAATATAGTTATGATGCAGAATTCCTATAGTTCTTTGCTTTCACATGGTTGAGGTTTGTTGCTATTGATGATATCAAGAAATCTTGACAAATGACCATAAGATCATGGTTTGCTAGATACATATTGATATCTCTTTTATGGATATACAATATGATGGATACATGGATGATTACTTAAGTTGCATATTGTTGGTTGGCCAAGAGAATGGTGTTATTGCAGGTCACATGGAGACATAGCTATTCGAAGACATGGCTTACTTAATCACTTTGAGTTCTTACCTTATGATGATAGGTTGATACTCACATATGTTGATTATCATGGTTGATGCTTATCAAATGTGGGTTTTTCCCTAGTGATGATACATGGTTGATATATTGAAGGCTCTTGTGGAAAGATCATATTGTTATTGATGACAATGTTATGATCATAGATGATGACCATAGTGTTTTTCACATACAGATGATATGATGTGAATGATTGGAGATATGACATTTTTTGAGGTTATGATAAGTCTCTTTCTACTAAGGAAACGAAGCAAGTTGATATTGATGAAATGAAGAGGAGGAGTTGATATCTATATGTAGACATACCTTGTCATAGATTGATTATACGCTAATGGACATATACAGGTTGCTAGTCTAGATGGTGTTGACAGATACTTATGGAGCAGATCATACATTGTGTATGATAGTTGTTGATGACTATCATGGTCTTGTTTAGATATTTGGTCTCTGTTATAAATGTCATCTATATCATTCAATGTAAAGGTCATAGCAAGACCCATGATGTAATAGTTTGTCTTTGTCCATTGTAGTCATTTGATGAATCCCTTTAGGTCATATGATGTAATTTGTACCCCCACTATGCATGGGAAGGATGACGTAATATTTCAGACATGTATAAACAATTGGTATCTAGGATATCCCCACTTGGTTGGGTGGATGAGTCAAGTTTATCCCCACTTGGTTGGGAGAATGAATGTATGTATGAGTCATTGGTGATAGGAAGGTCAAACTCACATAGTTGAGTTATAGAGTCATGTTATTTTCTTGAAAATGCTTGCAGACTCCGCATGTGCTCTAGGGGAGTATGGATGATACAGTACATCTCACCATGAATAAAGGGGGAGTTCAATCAAAGATTTCAACATGTGCCTAGGGGGAGCATGATTAATATTCAACTATTCAGATATGAAAGTCTTCTACTCTTAGGGGGAGAAGATCTTGGTCTTCCCTTTGCCCTTGATGTCAAAAGGGGAGAGTGACTTGGTGTTGTTGTTGCCATCAAGTCTAAAGGGGGAGATTGTTGGCATTATGATGAATGTGTTGTACTTGATGGAAACCCTCTTGTAGCAGAACAACTCACTTATACATGGTAACTAGATGAATATTCACAAGAGATATCAGATGTGACATTAACACATGGTAGTTGTGTTGACAGATGTGATGCAGGGCAGTTCAAAGGAAATGATAGTTCACAGTGCAACAAGTTAACATTATGATACAGGTGTTGTCCTTGATGATGAAGATCAAAGTACTATAGGTTAACAATATTGAATCATAGTTCAAGCTCACAGAATTAAAGAAAAAGAGGTATACGCAGGTTTACCTTCACCAAGCAGTGTATACATGTAGGTTCATTGAGTAGAAGGCACATATGCATATACATGCACTTTCACACAAGGAAAAATGCGTACATATCGGAAACTAAGTTTTTGGTCCGTGGTACTTGGACCATGGTATTTTGGTATTGGTCCATGGTATTTGGTCCGAGGTATTGACCCCAAGTATTTGGACCAAGGTATTGGTTCTAAGTGGCTTTGGACCATGGTATTGAGTAAGGCCTAAGACTATAAAAGGAGGAGAAGATAATTAGGTAAAGGCACTCAGAAAGTCTCGAATATATGATGAAGTGTGAGATCCAACATGTAGGTTATGTGTTTATGATGCTTTACTTGATCTAAGCCAAGGAGGAATCTCAGTGGTTGATGGAGGACAAGATCTAATGATGGATCGATATCTTATGGCTTGGAATGAATCATCCCTATATGGTTTGATCATGCTTATTCTAGATCTATATATTGACGCATGTAATGTTCTGTAAATATTATGATCTGGGTATAACTCAAGTCTCGAATAGCTGCAAATTATGAATGAATATTTATAGATGTATACGCTAGTTGAATTTGATAAAAGCACATATATATGTGGGTTCGATACATATAAGTAGCATATACCATATGCACTATGATGTTTGAAGTTATAGGTGGTTCTAGTTGTTGATGCAAATTTTGAGTTCTGGTGACTGTTTACTGGCGACAGTATTCTGCATATTCAGATTGGTTGATTGTGATTAGCTTCAGTGTTAATGGATGAGATCTAATAATGGATCAGGATCATAATGACCTATCTTTATGTGATCTGATGGACTAGATCTAGTTGCTAATGCACGTACTATCCTTTTGTATGTAATGGTCTGGGTATGTCTGAAGTTGGGAAGTGCAGTGAAGTTATAAGTAAGTATTTGATGACATATACGCTAGTTCGCTTTGGTGAAGTGCATATACACGCTGGTTCGGCTCTTCCAAGTAGTGTATGCACTCTGATACATGATTTTTAATGATACTGTTGGCTCTAAATATTTTTGCAGAGTTCTATGTCCTACTCCGTGTTCTGGCGACTGTGCTTTTGTTGACAGGGTTTCAGTTATTTAGTGTTGGGTGATTCAGAGATTGATGATGCAAGTGGTGATTGATTTTGTGCTTCAATCTTATTGATGGGTCCAGTATGAAAATTGGATGAAACGTGGCCTTCAGATTATGATGTTGTGTTCCATGAGTATCCAGTCTGAAAATTTATGAAACATGGTACCTGGAGGAAGAAAGATGGTTGTAGCCTTTTGTAGGCCAGCACCTACGTACTAGTACATCAGCTAGTATAAGAGCTAAGGGGGTTTTAGCTCCCTTCCAGGAGAAGCTGGAGAATGAGAGAAGGTTGTGGCCTTCTGTAGGTAGAAGCCTGCGTACTGGTATAAGACTACACTAGTACAGAAATATTGTAAAAAGAAGTTTCTTATTAAAAGAAGATAGAGATGAATTGCAGCAGGTGGTTTTCACCCACATTGGGTTTCCACCTTACATCATGGTGTTCATGTGTTCTTCTTATGTGTAATGATTTGTTATGCTTTAATACACTTGTTTACTGTTCATATGGTTAATGAAGTTCTGATGCACTGATTAAAGATCAACATTTAATGGATTAACTAAATCATAAGCTTACTAGATATACACTAGTTGCATTAGACACAGTTGTGTGTACACGTGGGTTCCCTTAACTGAAGTAGCGTATATGAATCTAAGTATGGAAATGAAAAAAAGTTATTGATTTGCTAATATTGATTCACTTCCCCTTCTCAGTATTATTTCCAACAATGTTTGGCAACTGTCTCCTAGAGACAATTTTGGAGTGTTATCCTGCACAGCCAAATCCAACCCCATCAAACACGTAGTTGGGATTCCTTCCTTTCCCAACTGATGGTAATTAAACTTGTACAGTTCATTGTACCAATAGTAACAGTAGTACGAGCATGTCAAACGGTTCATGTATAAACAAGCTGTGGGCGATGGGTTATGACGAATGAAAGACACATGATCGCTCAAGGGTCGAGTGTATCTCAATTTCCCAAAAGAACATAACATGTACGATTTCAAGTTGCTTGAAGTACGAGTCCACAAAAAACGTTTCCAAGTATGAAGCACTCGTGTTGAACTTACAAAGAACCATTAGCCTCAACACGGTCGCACTCAAAAATGATACTACACTCTTGGGACAATTTTGATGCTTTCAAGGACAAACAATTGATGAAGGTAAGCACGAGCAACCCCTGAATACTACAGCTAAGGGTGAGAAAGGAAAACCCACCCCAAACGATGTGATTTCCCTCAACAAGGTATATGGTTTGCAAAAATTATGTCAAGGGCCAAGAAACAGTAGAACCCACAGGCCCACCACTACGAACGAACAGAGCAACCTGGGAACCAATCATGATCGAAAGATATCCAGTCTCAATACAAACTACACACTGCAACAGCGGCAAGTCTTTGACTGCTTGATCAAATAGTACCAAGATGTGTCTAAATGGGAAGATGATCACCTGAGTACACACTACATGTGAGCGATCCAACATGGGATTCTAGGTAAAGAAAGAGCCAAACCGTTACAGCAAAGGCCAGGTAAAACACATATGTCGTTTGAACTCCTTATATAGGAAAAATTGACTAAGATTTTGGATGATTGGATCACATGCAAATTTCCTCAGCATACTTGGGTTTCTAATTTGAACTTTGCATGTAAGAAATCTAGAAAAATATTCTTATGCATTGATTTCAGGAACTTGAACCATTCCCGGAATAAGAATAACTACACCATGCCATCATCCAAGTCTATGTTGGATGCAGTACCTGAATTAGTGATGTTGTCTTCACTTAAAGGTCTTTTGAAATACCACCAGGTTCCGGTAGTGGAGCCTGGTGGACTTACACTGGTCCACGAGAAACTTGGCCCACACACATATCATTTGCAATCACTTGACAGGAGGATTGACAACCTTCCTATTAACAACAAAGATCTCAAGAATTACTTCTAGTAGGTTAGGTCATGCCCATGCCATGTGCATATTCTTCTCGCTGCTTGTCATTTGCATCTTGTTTGCTTTTTTTACTTCCTTTGTTTTTACTTTGTTTGTTATGCTTACTATTTTTTTCCACGTTTGTCTTGTTTGTTTGATATATTACTATTTTTGTTTCTGGAAATAAGTGTTGCCAACTACTATGTTATGGATTTTGAATAGAGTATGTGGTTGAAATTTGAAGAGACTTGTGACATTGCAGCACTTGGCCAGTCTTGTGTTTGTCTTCTCTATGCTTGGTTATAAACTTCGGTCGATGAAGTCTTGGTGGAAAATACAAACTGTCTGCAAGGGATGTTTTGGTCGAACCATGAACTAGTGTCCACACTAGGTATCCCCATGCATGTACTTAGCCTTCTGCTCTGTGTGTTCAAGCTCATCCAACTAGTAGAAACTGATGAGGGGAAAATATAAACGAGCAAACCTATGTCAGAGGTCCTACATGCTTCTCTGAAGGAACAACCTCTTCTGCTCTCAATAAGTCGGGATCCCTCTTCCACCCCAAAAATAAATAAGTGCCTATGCACAGTCCTCTTGAAAAAATACAAAGGCGAAAGAAGAGAAAGGCTTCATGTGCAGAGAGGTGAAGCATGCAATTCCACCGAGGTACTAACCAGGATCACTAGTAGTGGAGAAATGTGTGTGTTCTTGTACGACTCCGCCGGGGTACTATCCAGGCCTGCTGGTAGCAGTGCATTTCCAGAGATCAAAACTCATACTCTGAAAGCCTTCAACTCACAAGCTAAACTACCCTTCTTGGATTCGAAACAATGCAATGAAGTTGAAATTTTGTTTTTGTTTGACTGAGTTGGCTAAAGGTGAACCATTTATGTCTATGGGGTAAGTGGGGAAGCCAAAGTAACCCACATAGTGATTCAATAATCCCCGAAAGACCGAGGCCTTGTGCTAGCAATGAACCAAAATAGAGAAGTTGGAGTTCTACCAGTGTGTCGCCAAGTGTTGTAGCAGTTACAACCACCCTCCAAAATTTTTGCCTGCACCCAATTTCAGAGCCTCCCTTGAGAGTTTCACTTGATGACTGCACACATTCGGGTTCACTCAGTGAGCTCATGTAAGTCTAAACATTCTCCTTGCTTGTTCATTTCACCAAGTACTGCATGTTGATGTCAAAGTCATGCTTGCAACCATTTTTCTGGTTATACTCAAAGTCTTCACTTCGTGTGTACTTGTTGTGTCTACTATGAAAGCATCTGTTGTACTCACACACGGAGTCACATCCATTGTCGTACAAGTGTCGTCACGGTTGATCAACGATCAATCATGAGTGTCACGCTTGTCGCTTGCACCATCGGTCAATTGTGGCGAGCATGCCTGTCTTTTGAGTCGTCGCATCGTCAAGTCATGTTGGTGTGTGTTTGTAAGATCATATTTTCCTTTTCACACATTCACACAGCTGTCAATTTTCTCAGTTCTATCGATTAGACTTCCCTCTAACAGCTGGACCATCACCCCACCATCGACTCAATCGATTGTCACCTAGAATAGCATAGAAGCACCAAGCAAATCTTTTCAAGTTGCACTGCCTGCAAGAAATTAAATCAACCTTCATGCTAGCCACCTGGAGATTAAGACTCGACAGTGAACCCCTAACTGAATCCCCTCAAAACTTACGCAGAGGCTGCTGACCTTGCCCATTCTGCTCACTGAAGAAATTATGTAGATAGGCCAGACAAACACCTAGTTCCCTTCCCTGTCTCCCTCAAAACAATTTGCAGTTTTTTGAGTTTTTCCTCCCGATTGTTGACTAGCTACTCATCTAGGAAATTGCGCAGTGTTCTTGAGCAAGCCATCAGCTACCTAGCATTCCACTCAGCTCAAAAATTGTGTAGAGATGATTAGCAAGCTGGCCTCCTAGCCTCAGTACAACTTCGCTCGCCAATAGCTCCCAGTAGGATACTACCAGTTGATGAGCCTACGTATTGCAGCAAGAATGTTGCAACTCCCAAGGCTACCAGCTTTACTTATCAACCCAGGGTTCATACAAACTTAGAGGTGACTCTGCTATCTACACAAGTAGAAGTGAAGGTACTGCTTGTTTTCACTACTCATCTGGCAATAGACACCAGGGGTTCCAATCCAGACTTCTATAGGGTTGGAAGAAGCTTGATTTTGATGGAAGGAGAGCAAACCTATTCTAGGGGAGAGCTACTCTACTACAAAAATGAAGAAGACAACATGCAATCCTAAATCACAACATAACCTAATTAACCATGGAAATAGCTAGACTAAGCAAAATTGCTAAAAAACACTAATCTAATGCTAACAATCTAAGTTGCAGAAGTAAAAGAGAATAAAATTATCCTAAGGTGCAAGCAAAGGAAACTAAGCTAAGTCTGTGTGTAACCAGAAAAACAATCAGAGATCAAAATTGGTCAAAGGAGGATGCGAGGGAGCAACATCGCCTAAGAACCGTTGGACCAGGTGGGTAAAAGGAAATTGAATGGCTGAGATTGGATCACAGGAGGGTGCGTAGGTAGATGGGCGAACAAGTTTAACTAACAGGATGGATGGTTCAGATTATGTCATGGAGGTGAATTCAAGAGATGGACGGGCGGAATTAATCGGCAAATGGACGACGGAGATAAGTCAAGCCAATTGGCGGTTGGGTGAAGCGAGAATCGTCGGATCAGACGAGGCAGATCGATAGTGGGAGTTTAAGGTGATAAAGTGATCAGGTGATGTGATGGTTGTCATCTTAGGAGACAGATCAATGGTAGAGATGGGAGCGCTTAAAGGAATGTACGTAAATGGGGGAGAAGGTTTAGAGGGAAGTAAGCAGTATTTCACGTGCCCTCAGCGCTGTAAGCAGTTTTCTCAAATTTCACGCGATTAGCCTCCCCTACCGTCAAGTAGCATGGGGAAACCACCCATTTCGCGTGCCCTTGGGTGGATAACGTTCGTACAGGAATCCACACGATATCACGCTAAGGCTGTCAGATCTGGTAAGGTAGATCTACGGTGGAGATTTGACCGAGCGGGTTGGTGAGCGGGTGTGCGATAGCCATCAGATCCGACAAGGCAGATCAATGGTTGGGATTTAAAGTGCACAAAGTCAAACATGAAAAGTGAATTTAGGCAGTGATTGGTCAGTTTTACTATGTGAGGCAATCTACAGTTAAAAAACATTTGAACGTGGATTAAAAACTCCCATTCATCTTTTCATGCTAAAGGAGAATGACAGGGATGTGAGGGAGATCAAATGACGGGAAGAGAGCAAAGGAGCAGATGAGCATTAAAGGAAAAAAATGATATGAAATGAGCTCAGTGACTTTGTTAAACAACAAACTCCTTGTGAAAACCAAAACCCTGTGTTTTTGACATTGCTGCAGGGTTTCTTCCTCACGTCATGGTCCCAGAGGGAGGAGGTGAGGCCGAGACACCTGTGAGCAACTTTGTGGATCTTTTCTTTGCCAACCTGCTGGTTGAATGAAAACATAAATGGAAGCAGACTGAATCACAACTAATCTACTCTACACTATTGTAATGAGACTGCCACTACTTAAACAAATAAACAGAAAACAGGAAGCTACTTCAGTGAATGAACAGGAAAGCCATAAATCTATGTTGAACTACTGTAATGAAAATGCATCTACTTGAACAAATGAACAATCAAACCATGCATCTATGCTATACTGCTATAATGGAAATGAACTATTTAAGTAGATGAACAGAAAGCTATGCTACTTAACAATACAATAAAGAGGGGCTTTGGCTACTAGGGTTGGGCCCTAAGCAAAGAGCTTCAGCCCTCCAAGTTAACACTTTGCTGGATCAGAACAAAACTCATCTTCATTATAGAAAACCATTGTATATCAAGAACTGTTACAGGTCTAGTTCTATAGTAAAGAGTTCAAATTCTTGCTAAATGACTACTCGTGACTAGCTAACTAAAAAAACTGAGGTCCTAAGCCTCTCTATTTATACATCTAAAGTCTCCAACGACTTCCTCAAAATTAGGGAGGCACATCTCCCAACTCAATGATAAACTCGTGCTTTCCCTTTCACTAGCTCGATTGCCTTCTAGTAGGGAGGCTGCTTGCACTTTCACTTTCTCAGCTTCCTTCTAGTATACTTGATTTGGTTGTTTGCATCTTCACTTGCTTCGTTGCCTTCTAGTACTCCTAATTTGGTTGTTTGCACCTTCACTTGCTTGGATGTTTTTACTTTCAACTAATGGAGGGATATTCGAATGGAGGGGCAGTAAATGAGGAGGATTTACCTCCTGTAATTCCTTTCCCTTGTCCCATTCAAGTTTTTTCCAAGGTCTTCTACCATAATTCCTTTCTTTTACCTTTTATCCCTGCATTTTCCTTGCTTTTATCCTTTATTCCTGCATTACATGCACATCAGACCATAAAGAAAAATATCCAACTCTAACTCATCTCATAAGCAAAATATAATCAGAAGTATGTAATAAGTTGTGAGACTAATTGGTTTGACGAAGCTAGGAGGTGAACTAAGGCCAATTAAGGCCCATATAATTACTCAATGATGAGGCTCATCATCATCCCCCTACTGAAAGTGTTGCTCATCCTCTAAGCAACTTAGTGGATTTGGTAGCCTCTCTGACATCTTATGCTTATGTTTTGGTCTTTTCTTCTTGTTTATAGCAACATGCTTTCCTTTCTCCTTCTTCCCATTGATATTCTCTAATCTTCAAGCTATGTGGCAGTGTTTTCCATCTCCTTTAGTAGGCATGTATATTATCATTTCTTAGCAGCCTAAACATATCTTCAAAATGTGTACTTGATTGCCCTTGGGTAGCAAGATATCTAAGTGTTAGATGAGGATCATTTGTAATTAGATTATGGGTGCTGATAAGGGCCATGGGATTTGATTGTTTAGCTACTTCTCTATCCCTGAAGCCACTTAGTTCTTTTGTTTCTTGCTGCTCTTTCTTTTTCGTTTCAATGCCTTCTTCCTCTTCTGTTTCAACATCATGTTTCTTTGTATTAGTGTCATCTTTATCCATTTAATCCCCATCTAGCTATGCATCTTCTTCCTCTTATTTTTCCTCCTCCTCACTTACAGAAGGACTAACTCCATAGATGAAGGTTTTGATGTCATCCTCTACTGGTAAGTCATTGAAGACTATCCATGTTATAGGGATCCTGAGGTTTTTCAAGCATCCTCAATGAGGATTCTGATCAACCCATGGTGAAATAACTGTTGGGAATTTCCTTTCTTTTCTTTGATGTTGGATTCCATGAGTGATTGCATCAGAAAATAAGGTATGCCGAGGATTTGATGAATTGGTGTTTCTACCCCAAATCTTAACTCTTCAAGCATTCTAAAGTGGTAGTCATAAACACAATGTATTTACGCTCACATGAGATATACTTGTTGAGCATCTTGCTTGTGAGGCTTGAAGAGGAAATGAGCAAAATCTTGAGAAAAAAAAGTTTCTTGTGCATGTAATCCACTAGATTTTTAGTGGAAACTGGCCACCTTTTTACTTAGAAATCAACTACATCTTAACCTTTACAACTTTTGATTAGATAATGCATATGAGGGAGTGAGTAGGATACTTGCCTGTGGCCTTAATGCCACACTGTAGTTGTCAAAGATCAGAGGTGATGCTAATGGTCATTCTTCTTCCTCTTCTGCTGTCTGTTGATGGTTTCTTGGTTGTAGATCTGATGTTGCTGAATGGACAGAGGGAGTAGGAGTGTGTGTGAAGGTAGGGATGATGGTAATGCATGATCTGAGGGGTCCCTGTAGAAAATACAATTTTCCCCTGAATTGGAGCAATGAAGTGAAAACAATGGAATTTATGGAGGGATGCATGGTAAGGAGTAGAGGGGATGAACTAATGTGAGGTAGGGCCCCCCTTTGTATCTTCTCTTTGCCCCTGATTGTCTTTCTTATCCTCCTGCAAATAACAATTATGTTTTTTTTTCTTAAATATATATATAATATAATATAAGAATATATATAATATATAATATATAGATATATATATTTTAAAAACACCTAAGCTACCTCAGAGAGGTTTTCACCCTAGATATTTTCCCTAGGTGCCTAAAGGAAGGTTTTCACCCAGGGATCTTCTTTTTCTTTCCATTTTTCTCATCCTTGGGCCACCTCATGGAGGTTTTCAACCCAAAGATGGGACTCAAGCGTCTCATGGAGGTTTTCACCCGAATCCTTATTCTGTTTTCTCCTTTTTTAGTGACCTGATGAGGGAGGAGTTGAAACTTGCTCCACCATCATCACTGTCTTATTAATACTGTCAATGAACTTTTGTTTAGGTAAAGGCCTCTTGTATATTTTTAGTCTGCGTCCGTTAACTAGTAATGGAATGGATTCTTCATCTAGAGTTCTGATTTGCACTGAACCATTTTCATCGCATCTTTCCACCACATATGGTCCAAGCCATCTGGTCTTTAGCTTGCCCTTGAAGTCTTTGTACCTCAAATCATATAATAATTCCCAGTCTCCTTGAAATAGCTTCTCCTTAATATGCTTGTCATGCCAGATCTTCCTCTCAAGCTGAACTATCTCTGTATGAAGGAGGGCCTACATTCTGAATTCATCCATGCCATTCAAATGGAACAGTCTCTCTCTTTGTGCATCGCTTAGATCTAGATCTAGTTGGGCTTCCATCCTCAATGTGTTATATTCAAATTCAATGGATACAAAGCCTTTTTCCCATAGACCAGCTCATAGGGTGTAAACCCAGTGGTGGTCTTCCATATTGTATTATAGGCCCAGGTGGCCTCAACTAGTCTCTCTACCGAATTCTTTATGTTGTTGTTCACTACCTTGGTTAGGATGTTTTCCATTGCTCTGTTGGTCATCTCCACTTGCCCATTAGCTTGTGGATGATAAGGAATGGATGTCCTATGCTTTATTTTATGATGCTTAAGCATTTCTTCAATCATGCTAGAGGTGAACTAGTTGCCTTGGTCTATGAATAGTTCTCTAGGGTACCCAAATTTGTAGAATATATTCTCCCTTAGGAACTCAACCACCTTTTCTTTTGTTGTTTCCTTGATTTATTTGGTTTCAAACCACTTAGTCAGATAATCAGTGCATGCAATGATGTGTTGTTTTTTCTTTGAAAGGGGGTTGAAGGCCCAATGAATTCCATTCCCCACTTGTCAAATGGGTCGAAAGTCACTTGATTTTGTAGGGTCATTTAATCTCTTGGAGTCGGCTTTCCCATCCTCTGGCACCGATTACACTGACTAACATACTTCTTCACATCTTGATGAAGAGTAGGCCAATAATAGCCTTCTTGCAGCACTTCGAATGTTGTCCTCTTTGCTGCAAAGTGACCTCCACAAGGCCCATCATGACAGGTCAGAAGGATGTCAAAGACTTCCTCTTCCCTTACACACCTTCTCAAGATTTTATCTGTGCCAAGTTTGAACAGATTTCCCCCAATCCAAGTGAAGGGGCACTTTTCTTAATTATCTTGTTCTTTTCTCTGGAGGGTAGGTTTAGTGGGAACTGTGATGACACCAGATAGTTTGCTATATCAGCAAACCATGGGGAGAGCACTGAAATAGCAAACAAATGCTCATATGTTAATTGATCATCCACCATTCTTTCTTCACCTGCAGGAAGATTCATTCTAGATAGAAAGTCAGCGACAACATTTTCCTTACCAGGCTTATCAACAGTAGTTAGATCAAACTGCTATAATAAAAGTAACCATCTTAGGATTCTAGCATTTACATCTGGTTTGTTCATTAAATATTTAATTGCAGTATGATAATTATGCATAAATATCTGATAGCCTGTAATGTAATGCCTAAACTTGTTCAATGAATGCACAACATCCAGGAGTTCTTTTTCAGTCACAATATAATTTAACTCAGCTTTTGACAGGTTTTTATTGGTAAAATATATTGCATAAGGAAATTTATCCTCTACCTGACCTAAGGCTGCTCCTATGGCTTTCTGTGAGACATCAGCATGGATATGAAAGGGGGGCGCCCAGTTTGGGCCTCTAAGGATTGGCGTAGTGGTTAATTTACCCTTTAGAATGTCTAGGGCCTATTGACAACTCTTTGACCATATAAATACATAATCTTTGGCCAATAATCCAAACAAAGGAGAGGCTAGCTCGCTGAAGTCCTTTATGAACCTTTTGTAGTATCCAACTAGCCCTAAGAAACTCCTAACATCTCTCTGATTTTGTGGAGGTGGGATCCTTTGGATTATCTCTATTTTGTTTAGGTCCACTTGTAGTCCTTGCTGAGATATTAAATGGCCTAGCACAGTCCCTTCAGTCATTAAGAATTCATATTTTTCTAAACTGAGAGACAATTTCATTTCAATGCAATTACGTAATACTTTGCCTAGGTTAGTCAAGGCTTCTTGGAAATCACAGCCATAAGGTGTAAAATCATCCTTATAGATCTCCATAGCATCATGACCTAATTTAAAAAAAATACTCAATACTGCTCTTTGGAAAGTGGTAGGAGCATTGCACAGGCCAAAAGGAAGGACCATCTAGGAAAAAGTACCCTAAGGACAGGTGAATGTGGTTTTATCATGGTCTTCTGGGCAGATTTGCATTTGGTTCTACCCACTAAATCCATCTAGGAAAGAAAATAACTTCTTCCCTGCCAGGCCATCTAGCACTTGGTCAATGAGGGGTAAGGGAAAATGATCCTTCTTTGTGGCTTTGTTCAGGTCCCTATAATCGACACAAATCCTCCACTTACCATTCTTCTTGGGAACTAACACTAAAGGAGAGACCCACTCATTATCAGAGATAGGGTAAATGATCCCTTCATCTAATAGTTTTTGTATTTCTTCTTTGACTATGTCTTTGAGGGCTTAATTCATCCTCCTTTGTGGTTGCCCGACTGACTTACAACCTTCCTTGATGTATATGTGGTGAGTACACATTGAGGGGTGTAATCTCTTCATTTCCTTATAGATCCAAGTGAAGGCTTCTAGGTTCTCTTTCAACAATTTGCATAGTTGTTCCTCTTCTAAAGTAGAAAGAGATGGATTAATCTTCAAGGTTCTCTTTGGGCCAAATTCTATGGTTTTGACTCGGATTGGTTTGGAATCATCCAAGCATAAGTCAATTTGATGATTGTTCACTGTTTCCTTTACTTATTCTTCTAGTGATAATGAGCTAGGAGTTGGACATTGGAGCAAGTGTTCAATTAAATCATACTCATCTTGTTGTCCTCCTCCTATGATGGCTTCTAAAGTATAAAGTTGGGCAGAATAAATCTCATCTTCTTCCTCCTCCTCCAACATAAAGGTAAATCATATTCTAGGGAGGGTTAAGCAGGAGGGTATAGGACTAATTGTTTGGACATATGCCCATTCTTGATGGTCATATTCCTAGCTCTGCAGCTAACGTAGGCATCAGCTATGGCCAACCATGGCCTCCCAAGGATGAGAGGGCAACCAGTAAGCTTAGCCTTAGGCTGGAGAACTAGGAAATCTGTAGGGTACTCTTAGGAACCAATGGAGACCATCACATCCTCCACAATTCCCTCAGGGGTGACTATGGAATAGTCTGAAAGTTGCATAATTGTTGTGGTCTTCCTTAATGACCCTTGGAGGTTAAGCTTGAGCATGGTTTCCTTGGTCATCACATTAATGACAACCCCAAGATCAATCAGAGTGTGTGGGACAATGGTGCCATTGATGTGCACATCAACTACAAGGCTGCCAGGGCCTAAGTATTTTGGACATATTTCCTGCCCTAGCATTAAGTCAGATAACTGCCCAATGAAATTAATGGTAGGGGCATCCCTTTTTCTTCTTCCTGGATGCTTAAATCACTTCTCCTTAATCAATTTATTGTAAATAGGAACATCTTTGATTGCCTAGAGAAGGGGAATCTTTACACATAGGTTTTTCAATTCTCCCAGAAATTTGATTTCTTTTGGGGTAGGCTGGAGTGGTTGGGCTAATCTTTCAAGAAGGGTGGATTTAATTTAAGGTTTCTTTCCTCTTTGTCTTCCTCAACTTCCTTATGTGGAGAAGGGGTTTGGTTATCTGGGATAATTCTCCCAGATATTAGGTTGATATCTTGGATTTCAATACATAAGTTGGGTATGATGTCTCTCCACCGTATGTTTGTTGAGCCTACCTATTGTTTGGGTTTGGATTTGGCTAAGCAGGCATCTAGGGCTGCCTAGGTGGAGTAGAGTGTAGGGGTTGTGGTTGGGTAGGTCGTGGAGGCAATATGGTTGGAACATTGTTGAATTGGGGCCTCCACCCCTAGGGTGGGGCATTCCGCTGATGTTGTGGCTAAATGTAAGGCTGGAATGACTAGATGGCTGGTTGAGAATCATACTAAGGTGCATAGGACCAAGGAGGTGGTGTAGACCTAGAAGGTTGAGCAGGGGGTCCCCAAGAGGGTATAACTGTGGTTTGGTTGGGTCTGTAATATGTATGGGATGATCCTTGGATACCTTGCTCGTATGGTCTAGGCCTAGGAGGTCTCCTTTGGTTGTTGTAGCAAAGTTGCTCAGTGACCCCTACAACTCCTTGATATACAACTTTGAGTCCAGGTAAAGAAGGGCACTTGTTCATGGAGTGGTTTTCTTCATAGACTGAGCAAATCTCAATACAGTTCAATGGGAATTCATTCCTAGGATGCCTCCTCATGCATCTAGGACAAAATATGGCCAAGGCTCTCTCTGCTTGCTCTTGCTTCCTTTTGATAATCATGGTATATAGTTGCAAGGCAAGGGTTTGCAGCATCTCACTTTTGAAGTCCTCCAACATATTTCCAATTTCACCCTTGATGGATGAATTGGAAGATGATGTACTGGCCATAGGTTGACTATTCCTACCCTTGTTTCTGGTTGCCCTAGAAAGGTTTCTAAAGACATTCTTGATATCCTCTGTTGGACACCTAATCCTAAAGGGTTAGCGTGGAAGCTGAATGGACAAGCAGTCCAAGGGACCTTGGGATGTGAATCCCAACGGTCACCATATTGTACTATAAATGTACATCTTTTGTGAATAAAATTGTACTGAATGATTTATCTTTCCTATTGTTTTCCTATTTGTTCTCCCTGACCATGTCTGTTTATCATGATATCAGAGCCATGATGTGTGGCCTGTTTTCCCCAAAGCACAGGTCCCAGGTTCTATTTTTAACCTTGTAACTCCTGCTGTCCTGAGAGCTGCTCAGACCTGAGCATTACTCTGACATCCCTGAAGAGTGTGCCTGAAGACTACCGCTGCCTGCATTGAAACGCCTGGAATTTTTTACGCTGTCCGCCTGGGATCCGCATAAAATTGGTAACGTATGGTTACTGTTATGAATGAATGTTTTAAAAACGCTGTTCGCTGCCTGTATTAAACGCTGTCTGCTCAGATTACAATTATTCTGGCATCTGTTTCTGTCATTATTACAACTGTCTCACTGTAAACCATAACGCCACCCGTATCCATGGATTACTATTGAACGTTTGAAACCTGCGTATGGTCAAAACTATAGTTTCTATCGGGTATTGAACAAGGTTTGCACTCATCAGTCTATCTGCATTCTGCATTCATTCGACCACCCATTGAACAGGGTTTGAACTCATCAGGGTTTCGTTGATAGCTTGAACTGAGAAACTTTTATGATTTAGATGCCATGGTCTCACACTATTTGGATGCCGTGGAGTTACTCCTGCATGGAGTTCGAATGACCCTGGCCTGTAATGGAGACCTCCTTCTGCCAGAAACCGAGGAGCTTTTACCAGCTTAAGCAGCGATGCTCAACTGCCATCTGATAATAGACGTGGCCTACATTTGACGAGTGTTGACACTCCGCATTGAGAGACATTTAATAATCTTTTGGGGCATTATAAAATGATCAACTGTGTCAACTTGTTTTCTGGAGTGTATATTCTGAAGATTTACATATTATTTTGGGGATTGATATATATGATCATCATCATTAGTTGCGCTCAGTTTTCAGATATCCGGAGTGTATTTCCGAATATTTTCATTATAGAATCCTTTACGTACACAATAAACGTTTTGATGTTTCCTACTAAACATGGTTGAGTGCAGGGAAGACTCATCACTTCCTCACGTCAAAGTAATGTTCTTTATGATTAGTATTACACAATGATTATTTATTACCTCTATTTAACGAGAAAAAAAAAAGGATTGTGTTCCAGGAATAAGCTAACTGGAACTGATATATGTATTATCGGAGTTAATGCTCTCGCTTTTTTAACTCGGAAAGTGCGCTTTGTGAGCAAGCACTGATATTTGTGGTATGTGTTGAGTTCTTTCCTTGAAGGCTGTGCCGATGTTCTTTAAAGTTTTTAATGACATGTATTTAGACATATATGGATTATGAACCTGTGTGATCCACAACGGGATGGTCAATAGAAGAGAAATCAATAGAAGAGAAATGGTAATGAATGAAGATGACGTGTGTATACCATGTTTACTTTTCCAATACTAAAGTTCATCTCTGAGATTTGAATTGATATCAATAAAGAAGCATCAGAAAAAGAATTCGATAAAGATTATGATAACAATAAGTTGTGGAACATGATCAAGGATACGAGCTCCGCCAACGCTATTCCACTTACAAACATTTCTAGAAAGATACTCTCGAAGCTCTCGGAGGTGTTGGGAGTTTTTGAACAGAATTTTCTGCACCATTGATGTTGCTCGGCCCTTTAGCTTCAACAAGGGAATCAATCCTTATATATCACTTTGAGTTGATAATTTTTAAAGGAAGGAGGCCAAAACCAAAGTAGTAGAATATACCAAGTTTATACATTGCATTCCCTTTCTAGGCCTGATATTCAATAATTTGGAAATCATCATCTTCCTCACCACGTGACTTCCTTAATGCTTCTTTTTTCTCTTTAGCTCCATCATTGATCCATTGAAACTAAGAATGCTAGCCACTACTACAGATGCAAGTTCTGCATAAAGCTCAACAAATTTCTCATACATCTGTTGTTGAAAGTTTCCACCTTCTGCTCAGCAAAATTTCAGAAAGAAATAAGGCAAACACCCTCAATTGGCTACATCGTATTTCCTATTCTACTGCCATTGGCTTATATGCTCAGATTGAAGTATCAAGATAGTATATTGAAGTTGGTATTGAAGTTTTTTTAATCAGTTTTTATCTAATCATGAAGGTAGAAAGTTGAAATTAAAAGCAGCATTTTCTGGAGGAGAGCTCAGTCATTTCCTGCCATTAGAATTATTACGCTTTGATTTTAATAGTGGTGCACTTGTTATGGCTCTAATTGGTGGTGTATTAGAGTTTCTCAAAACTCTGATACAATCTACTGTCGAAGATACAGTTAAAATCAACAAGAACACTCTTTGTGACATTAAAGCATGTCTGCAGAATACATAGGAAAAAATAGAGTTTTTGGAGCTTGAATCTCAGCTTCAACGAGAAGAACTACAACAATGGAGTCATCTTTCTGAACCTGCTTCTATTCAGAAGATTGAAATAGACTCCCATAAACAGCAAGTTAATAAAGCAGCAATTGTACATGCAGATGCAAAAACTCAGTCTGCACTTCCCAAGCCCATCATCAGATCTTAGGAACAGCTTGTCCACAACAAGCACAGAACCGGTCTTGGATATGACAAGGACTTGTCCTTTCATATTCCAGACTACTCAAAACCCATTCAGTTTTAGAGTGCTGGTTTCATTTATGACAGTTCACCTGCTCCTTATGACAGTTCAGCTTCAACTGTTCTAGACTCTGCTCCTCTTCCACAACAGCAACAACAACAACAGATCGTGAAATGCCAACACTGTGATCGAGTTGGCCATATGAAACATCACTGTTTTGATCTTCATCCATGTAAGCACTACCATAAAACCACCCATTCTTCACACAGATGCTTCAGCAACAAAAACCCTGCAAGAACAAAGATTCATCTAGGATGGATCGCTTCTTGGCAGTGGGCATCAACAGCCAAGAAGATATTTCAAACACATGTCAGAGCTTATTCCAGAATATTGAACAGTCTTGCAGTTGAGTTTTCTCCATCTTCTCACCTTGTATCTGACAGGGGGGGAATGATGGTCATCTACAAGCTTCAAAGTCACATCAAGCGAGCCTGAGCCATAACCTGCCACACCAACTTCAGAGTCGTAGCCAGAGACAAAGATGCCTGAACATGCCTTCAGTTGGCGATGTGGGACACTTCCTCTAGAAGAAGACTTCAGCTTCTTGCCAGTTTTGGAAGAGTTCCAGGAATTGCATAAGCATTCCAGAGTTGTTGGTCATCCTTAAACCATCAGAGGTTGAGACTTCCCTTTTACAGGTTGAAGTTTTACCTTTTATGTGGGGTGAGACCTCCCTTTATTGGTTGATGGTTTCCCTCTTTAAAACAATATGATCACTTCCTCTAGCAGAAGACTTACAGCTTCTTGCCAGTTTTGGAAGAGTTCCAGGAACTGCACTAAGCGTTCCAGTGTTGGTGGCTATCCTTAAACCACCGCCCTTTTTACCAACATTTCATAGAGCACAATTCAGCCTAGTGCTGCCATGCATTATTGCACATTTTGTATTACGGCTCTTTTCTTGGACTCATACATAACCCTTCGGATTAAGGGGGGGAATGTTGGACACCTAATCCTAAAGGGTTAGCATGGAAGCCGAATGGACAAAGCAGTCCAAGAGACCTTGGGATGTGAATCCCAATGGTCACCATATGTACTATAAATGTATATCAGATTGTTAATAAAAATGCATTGCAAGCTTTATCTTTCCTATCTGTTCTAGCTGTCCATGTTTGTTTAACAATTTGGCCAACCAAGCTAGGAGAAAACTTGATTTTCCCAAGGTCACTTCAGAGGTGTATCAATTCTCCGAAGGCAATTGTATTTTTGACATTTTTCTACAACCATGACACCTGTGTAAAAAGTGGAGGTTTTTCTTCCTTGTTCTGTTGTGGACAAAAAAATCTCTCAGGTTTCCCAAATTCATCTTTGATTGCTCAGAAACATCATTTGAGTGAAACATATCCTGATGTGTGGGACAAGGGATTTGCCGAAATGAAGCGAAATGAAGGGGATAGGAGGCTTCTAAATTCTTGAGAAAAATTAGGGAAGTGGGAGGGATGTTAGAAAGTAGGGGAAAGTGGAATCTCAAAAATTGAGTGAGGGGAAGGGGTCCAAAAAGTCAAAACACAGGCTTAGCCCAGAAAATTGCCAAGTTGTAGGAAGAAACTAGGGTTTGTGCGAAAAAGAGGAATTTGGGGGATTTTAGTGATGGGAAGTGTTTAATAAGGTACATTATGGATAGGGGAAGATGTATGAACATCAGGATACAAGTTTTTCCGATGATTTGACCATCCAAGAGAAATTAGCTTCAAAACCCTAGGAGAGGGAAATGAGCCTTGCCTAGGTGCAACCGAAGCATGAACAAGGTGTAAAATGACCCAGTGGAGCTTGACGTGATAATGACAACCCTTTGAATGATGGTAAACTCAGTTGAATGGTGACATGGAACATCATTTGGACAACTTTGACAAGGGTAAAATCAAACCCTAGACCTAATGCCTAGTGACCAAATTTGGCTTGAAGACTCATTGAAATGACAAAATTTGACCTTGACACCTTAAAATCACTTTGTAAGAGCATGTTTGATCACTAGAGGAAGGCTGCAAAGACTGGCACTAACATAAGGAAAAGTTAGAAATAAACTTTCTCCAATACTATGATGCTCCTACGAAGCTTCTAACTTCTGTAGCAGATTTGGGTTTAGGCCAGTTTACAATGACTGCAACCTTAGAGGGATCTATCTTCAATTCACCACCCCCTACAATATGACCCAAATAATTCAATGATGTTTTACCAAATTCACATTTTGAGAGCTTAACATAAATATTTTCTTTTTTCAAAATATCTAGAGTCTGCTTAACATGATTTAAATGTTCTTCCCATGTTTTACTGAATATAAGAATGTCATCCAAATATACAATGAGAAAATCATCAAGAAAAGGTCTGCGTACATCATTCATTACTCCCATGAAAGTAGCAGGAGCACTATTTAAGCCAAAAGGCATAACCAACCGCTCATACAATCCCTAATTTGTTTTGAAAGCAATCTTCCATGCATCTTACTCTGTAACTCTGACCTGATTATACCACTATGCAATTCTAACCTAAAAAAATAAAAAGCTTCCTCTTATTGATCCAATAGATCATCTATGTGAGGAAGGGGATAATGATTTTTTATCGTTACCTTATTCAGTGCTCGTAATCAGTGCATATTCTCCATGAGCCATCTTTCTTTCTCACCAATACAATGGGAGACCCACATGGTGATGTGCTAGGTCTAACGAACCCCTTCTTGAGCAACTCCTATACCTACTTCTTGATTTCTGCATTCTGTAAAGCGGACAACTTGTACATTCCGATGTTAGCCAATGGAGCATCTTGTTGCAAATAAATATCATCTAGTATTTCCTTTTTGGGTGGAAAAAACTTAGGTTCTTGAAATAGTATATCATATTCTGAAACAACTTTTTTTAAATCAGCTTGTTGTTTAGCATCACAACCCTCAAATGCATTGGTTTTATTAGGTTTCTTTTTCTTTACAACCATTAGTAAAAATTGTTTGCATGAATTTACAATTCTTTTCATCTACCCTGAGTTTATGAGAGTATAATTATTCTTGAGTTTATGAGCTCTTACAATATATTCGATTCCATCTTTAACGAGTTGATACTTTTTCTCAGCTCTATAGAAAATAGCTTTTCTATCATACAAGTAAGGACTTCCTAAAACAATTCCACATATATCCAAAGGAACTATATCTAACTCAACCTCATTTACAAATGATAACCCAAAAGAGAACATAAGTTTACATTGTCTAGTCACTTGTAGCTGTGCTTTATCACATAACCAACCTAATGGATATGGATTTTTGTGAGTTGTGGTTAGTAATCCCAACTTCTTTACAATTGCTTTAGAAAATAAATTTACTTGTGAGCCACTATCAAACAAAGTATCAATCTTTTGATGCTTGGAAATAACTCAAATATGAAAAAGCTCATGTCTTTCCCTCTCATTTTCTTTATTATCAGTAGATTATGCAGAATTACTAGTAGATGCTTCAGAATTTTTACCTTTAATACCTGTGGCTGCGATTGTTGTTTCATCTCCTGAGTCTGATCCCAAATCCTTTTGAATAGCTACAACAGTCTTCTTCTTCTTTCCCTCGAATTCCTTGGGTCTCAACTCTGGATGCAGGATCCAATAGTGTTCATTATCATGCCCATCCTTCTTACAGTGAATGCATGAAGACTTGGTCTTTTGTACAGTATTAGCCTTCCTCTCTTTCCATTTTTGTTTTCTCTTTTCATTGCTTTTTCTTGCAGTGGGTTTTGATGATCCCCCAACTTCTCGGTTCACATTCTTTCCTCTAGCTTCTAGATGTGTGGCCTGAACAGATACCTCATCTATGCTAATGGGATTAACCGAATAGGGTGCCTTAAGTAGATGCATAGACCACCTATATACTTCAACAGAGTTTCAGGTAAGTCTAAAGAAATTCCTAGAATCAAAGCTCGCTTCCTAAATTCTTAAGTGTAACTTTCTACACTTTTCCCTTTTAATTGGAAAAGAGTTTTCTAGCTCATCATGGCTTGCTGCATATAGGGTAGTGGATAGAATTGCTTTTTAATTGCAGAAACAAATTCACTCCAGAAAAAAAGAATTTTACCATGTTTCTTCATGTCAGCTTGTGTCCTGCCTTCCCACCATTCCAAGGCAGTGCCTCCAAGGCATAGTTTGGCCAGCTAAATCTTAATCTTGTTTAAATTGGTACTCTACACTCTACAATAAACATCAATCTATCTAATCAAGTTATCCAACTTCTCTGCATTCAAATCTCCATCATATATCAATAAATCAAATTTAACATATAATTTAATCAAAGATGTTTTCCTTTTGTTTTCAATGCTACTAGGAGGTGTGGGAATTTTTTCTTCTTTCCCTTTGCCTTTAGAGTGGTCATGGAGGAGAGATTCTTCTACTCCTTTATCTTGTTTAGAGTTTGATGAATCTTTAGCTCTACCTTTCTTAAATTCTCTATACATTTCCTCCACCATGGCTTTCATGGTCAAGAAACCATCCATGAATTGGGAGTCTAATTCCAAGGGGTTTCCTTCTAATATTTTCCTCTTAGAATGGACTCTTCCAATTTCAGGGTTAGCTTCAACCAACTCTCCTTTTCCTAATTTAAGCTTTGATCTAGTTAGCATTCAACAACAAAATCCAACACAAGCTTGTCTAACTTTAGTAACCTAGAGCTCTAATACCACTTGATCTGGAACTTATCCAGGACAAAGAATTAAAGGTATTATAGACTCGTGTATGGATGTGACTATGTTACTTTATGCAATGGATCGATAAGATTGAAAAATACATAGACATTGAGGTAGTTAGAGAAAACATAATAGGAAAAGCATGTAATACGACAAGTTTAATAAGGAGTTCACGCAATGCTCCTGGGCTACGTCTCCTAGTCCAACTTTCGGTGGTGGCCTCTCTATATGTTTTAAAAGAAGAGTTTATTTACAACAATGAGCTCAATTTGAGTCTCACTTAATAGATATGAATTAGTAGGATTGGAGTACACAGACTCTCCTTACTGGTACTTGACCTCTACTGGTCACTCTAGTATGAGTTCAATCTGAAACTCATACATGACAGGCCTATGCCGAGGAGCTCGCTTGAACCTCTCAAGCTTTCTCTGGAGTGCACAGACTCTCTGACTATCTCTAGCTCTGTCTGTCTCGATGCTGCCTTCAGGTCAGCTTAGCTTCTTCTCTTTGTTATCTACTCTTAGCTTTCTGTGTCTAACTAACACCTCTCTGTATGTGTTTCTCTACTTCTGTTAGTTAATGGCTTTAAAACCAATCTGCTTTCTATTGGTTAGTTTCCTCTTCCTGACGTTCTGGTTTTTTTGCCTTTTTCCATTCAAACTCCCTTATTATGCATCATCATCACTCTATAATGCTTCACAAGGAGGTGGCCATCTATTCTGTAACAATTGAGTGTTTCAGGTTCCTTGGACACATTTGAATGGTAGTTATTTCCATTTGCTCCAATATGACTACGGAACATGAATCTTCTGCCAACTCATCATCCACGTCAAACTTCAAATCCCATGTAATATTGCTTTACAACTTTGTCAAATCTGGTCATTTATCGGGACGCGCCTCCACTGTTGATCTGGGTCCCCCAGATCCTACGGTCATTGTTAATATCAGGTAGGTAAGTGACGTGACGTTTACCCATATGATTTGAGCATTTTTCTCTCTCTTCTACTGGATGTGTGTCACTCAGTGTGTGGCATCGAGCGGGACTCGGTCAAAACTATTTACTGCCTCGAGGCCTTCCGATATCCTACCGGTTTTGTGGAATCCATGAAACCAAATTTATTACTTTTCTACATTTCATAGCCATTTCAGCTTCGGGCACTTCAGGGATTTCCTAATCACATATCAGAAACCACCCCCATTTCTTGAATTAGCCTCTGGTTTTTCCAATTTGTGCCAGTGCGCGTTACCATGGGCCAACGGTCTGTGCACTCAACTGAGGGTCCTCGTTGCTTCGCGCTAATCACAATTTCAACTGTCACGAATATTCCTTTTGATAGCTTGATCTTTCTAAGATTTGAATCTGTTTGGCATAATTTGAACGAGTTTATGAAAACTTAGAGAGTGTTTAGGATCCAATTTGGATCAACAACCTCAACCAGTTTAGCATTGCGGATGAATGAATCCATGGAGTTGGTTCGCTCTTTCGATCCTCGAGTCATCTCATTACCGAATGGATATCTAAGTGCAGAAACAGAAGCTGATAAGGCTACTATCAAAACTTTAAATAATATTGGTTTAAAATTGGTCACGCTTCGAGGTAAAGTCTTTCACACGTTGCAAGCAAGTTTGATCACAGATTTTAGGGCCCAAGAGCAGTGCACATTGAGTGTGATCAGTGAGAAAAAATTTAACAACGAAAAGATGTTTGTTGAGAAAATGGAAGTGACAGACACCTAGAAGAAGGTTTAGGAGAAGAATGAGAAAACCGTAACAGTGGTAGCAGAATCATGCAAAACTGTTTCAGAACTGCACATCCCAGAAGAGGTGTCGTTGGAGGCCAACATTTAGAAGTTGGTTTTAGGTGTGCACGATGCTAGGACCAAGATGACCAAGGTTTAGTTTGAACTAAACCTAAAGATTATAGAGCTCAAGCTGAGGGCACAACCTTCAACTCCACTAGAGGTCAGAGAATAGCACGAGGTAGTTGTTAAGGAATTTAGTCATAGTAGTAGATGTCGTAGTGGCAGAATGCATTTTGATCTTCGAGCAATCAATGGAGGTCCTCATGATTCTGCAGGAAAATCCCAACCTGCATAGGTTAAGTATCAAGGCAAAGGAATTACAGTAGCAGTATGATGAAGCCAGAGTGACGGTGCACACTGTCGCTATCACATAGAGATTGGCAAAGCTGCAGCAGGAAAAGCAACTAAAAGAGCAAGTGGAAGAAATGCAATGAAAAGAATAAATCATCAAGGTCATATTGGGGCCATGGCTAGATGAGGCCTCTATGCTGTCTGCCACCATTCGAGATAAGTTGACTAGCCTGCAGAATACACAATAGAAGATCCAAGCAGATAGTGCAAAACCAACAACGGAGCAGTTGGTGGAGCAGGTCAAGCAGGAAGCTATGAAGTGCATAGCTGAAGTTGCAGTGGTGCAAGTGGAGTTGGGAGGTCTTCACAGTAAGAGCTCCACACCAGCAGAGTGACTCGAGGCGAGTCACCATATTTGTGTTGGGGGCCTGCTGGAACAAAGTACCCTAGGGTTAATTTTGTGGCTAAAAGCCTAATTTTTTTGGAAGAAAGCCCAAGTTTTTGTATGTAAAGTGTAAATTCTCTACAATTTGTGGTCATGGAGCATGTAGATGTAAAGTGTCATAAAGGGTTTTACCCTTATGTTTATGTAAGTTGTGTCGTTTTTAGAAGATCTACCCATGGTTTGTGGACCATGGGATTGTATAAAAAGGGGAGTCTTAGAAGAGTCTAAGGAAGTTTAGTCATTGATGATGAGGAATGTAATGGATCATTAGCAGAAAAAGTGAAGAGCCTTATATTAGAAGAGAGGCTGTACAGTTGTGTGTGTAGAGCCCTAGAGTAGAGTCTGTAGCTATGTGCACAGATCCCTACAGCTAAGTGCATAGGGTAGTTTTGAGTCTGTCAACAAATTTGATGTATCAATAAAGAGATTATTCTAGAAATATATATGTTTTCTTTGTTACTTCTATTATGAATGAATGCATTTATGTTGTGATGAGTAATGGGTTTATGATTTATTGTTGTATTTGTTGTAGCATCCATTGTCATTTAAATTTCGTTTTCAATTTTATCTCAAAAAGTAAAAAAAATGAGATATTATGTTCTAAGGGAATTCAAAGAGAATGTGGAAGTCTGAATTTTGAAGAGCCTAGAGGCTATGCTATTTTATTCTTGATAAATGGATGATTTATGAAAGAATCTGGATATTTCCACACATTGTTGGGTATGATTTTGTAATTTCTCTGCTAGGTGTCATCATGTGTCTTCTTTTCTTTAAATATGGTAATTAAGCTACAGGTCTTTGTTTACTTATGTGAATGAGGTTAAAATCCCTTGAAAGAGCACTTATGTATTTAAAGTTCCTACCTCTACATTTCTTCTAAGTTACAGATAATGGTTTCTGTGAAAAACTACATATTGTCTCTATCTTCTCAAAGCATTCTCCACTCAGCAATCATATGGAATTCTGAGACTTTCATATAAACTAAACATTAAGGGTTAAAACTTAGGCCCTTCAGGTCCTTCACTTGAGGATATATCATACAAATACGTGACAAGAATAATAAACATTAATGTCTTAAGCAAAATTTCTACACAGCCAAGAAATTGGTTTCTTAAGGGACAACATTAATTGGTGCCATTGTCGAGGAACAAAATCAAGAACATTTTTCTCTAGGTTTTTAATATTTTCCTTTGGTTGTTCAGTGAGGAGGAAATATTTTTTTGTATTGAATAGAAAATAATAACTCTAGCTTCAAAGAGGCCTCATACGAGACTAGTTTCCAAGAGGGTTGGAAGGCCAAAAACTCTAGTTACACCAAGTCCTACACTGTTTGCACCTGGCAACAACACAACACATATTTCATCCAAATATTCACCTTTTTTGACCAAGAGCTACCTTTTATATCCACTTCATTTCAAGAACCCAACTATCAAGAATAATCTTTAGAGTCTGTTTCTTTCTCAATACTGGTATAGTTATTCAACCTGAACCTATAACTACATTGTCACATTTTCATAATCCATTTACTCCTTAGTCAAGTTCTATATTTTTTGGTACTCAAGGTTCAGTAAGTTCAGGATCAAACATGGAAACACATGTATTCTTTTTCAATAGATATGCACCTATTTAGTTTCCACAATAGTTGAATCCAATGCCTCAAGAATACTTAAAAATTCTTCCTCGTTTCTCAGGGGAGGATGAACAAATAGTAGAGAAGCATATAGTAGTGTTTTGTAATTTTGCAGAAAACCTCAATGTTGAACACTTGGATGTTGTTTTAATACTTTTTGTGAAATCCTTGGATGGTGAAGCAAGAAAGTGGTTTAAAGGGCTTCCTAATAACTCTATTCCTACATGGGAAGAGATGGAGTGCCTGTTCACCCAGAGATGGGGAGAGAAACGAGACCATGGGTATTCACTCACAGATTTTAATGCTATTAAGAAGAAATCTAATGAAAGTGTTGTTGAGTTCATCAGTAGGTTCAATAAACTTTACAACAGTCTTCTAGTGGAGAGAAATAACTTTTGCAGGGGCATTTGAATCATATTTTGGGTTCGCATTAAGGGATAGAAGATCCAAAACCATTGATCAGATCCAAACTAAGGCCTTAGAAATAGAGGCAAATCTGGTGGCTGCAGGTAAAGCACCAGAGACACAAACTACTCAAGATAAGGGAAAGGCTAAAGTGAAATCCTCTTAAAGTCAAACATTAGAGGATATGAATAATGTAATTAAAAATTTGTCTAATAAATTGATTAAATTGGAATTGGAGAATAAGAATTCTTAGAGGCAATAACAAAAAAATAGAAACTTTAATCCTCGATATAGAAGACAACCTATGCAAATTTTTCAAGAGAGAAAAGACCAAGATCAGGTTCACGCACCACTTTACTTAGAAGTAGATCCTGATGAAGTGACAGAACATTCCAGGGACCATGATGATCATATTTCCACAATATATGCAGTAGATGAAGATGAACTAGGTGCTGAGGGAGAAGAATATCTTGAAATAGATGCCATTTAGGATGAGAATGAAATTGATGAATACTGGAAGCAGTTTACTTATTTTATGTAGGTAGAATTACATAAGAAATATGACTTGAGATCAAGGAAAAGATCTAGAATTCAAGAAAATGAAGGTGGCCAGCAAGTTCCAGCTCCCCTACAAAAGGCAACTCTGAAAGAACCACAGCCTGCAAAATAATCAAAGAAAGGAAACCAACAATAGGATACAAATAGCAAGACTCAAATACTTCAAGGTGAGCCTTCTCAAGATAAAAGTGACAAAATTCCTTTAGAAAAAATTGTTTCCATTCCACAAGAGATTTCAGTGATGAAGAAAAGTGAAGATGAAAATGAAAGGAATACTAAACAAGTCCATGTATTTAGTCTCACTAAAGAGTTAGAAAAAATCAGAATTTAGGTGCCCCTCACATAGTTGGTCAAAACACTAGTTTATCAAAGAGAGATTGTTGAGTTTTGTTAGTAAATTATATATTATGAAGAAATGGAAGACGTAAAATATTGTAGAAATATAAACACAAAAACACATAAAACAAGAGAGACACAGATATACGTGGTTCACCTAGTTTGGGCTACATCCACAGAGAAATAACTAGTCCTTTTATTATATTATCCAACAAACTGAAAGGATACAATCTACATCAGATCCACTGTAACACCCTCTTTGTTCTCAATCTCCTCTCTCTTCTTCACTCAAAATATAGATATGATATATATTCAATACAATTCCCTCATATATAGTGAGGGGTTTCCTTCTAGGGAAAAAAACCCTAAATTAAACATAACTTCTACCGTCAGATCATCCACCTAATGAACGGCTCAGATTGACTAGAAATTACTAGACTTTTACAAGGAAATTTTACATCTATTTTTAGCTACGGGGGCATTGTCCTCGAACCCCTGTCGGGGGACCACTGGCCCTAGGACCCCCCAGCCAGGGGGGATTAGCCCCTGCGGGGGGGACAAGGCCTCCCCACCCACATGGAGGGGTGTACAGTCTTCCTGGGGTATACATCTGGTTGAAACCTTTGAATACAAAAGATAATCAGGCTCCTTACCCAGCAAGTTTATCAACCTATCTCAGAATTTGAATATAAATGACTCTGTGAATTTGCAAGAAGATTAACCAATAGTGGTTTTTGGTCCACATATAGAGGAGGAAGATTCTTCAACATGTCCTTTCTACATTTCTTTATTGATTCATTATTTCCTCTTGCATAATTGTATGTTTGATTCAGGAGCTCCACATAACCTTATGCCACTATTAGTGATGAAACAACTAAACATACAAGTTATTAAACCTTACAGAGAGTTGTATTCTTTTGATTCAAATAAATTCAAGTGTCTTGGGGTCATTAAAGATATGGTGGTGTCACTAGCCTAGATCCCGACTAGAAGCTTGGTAATGGATGTAGTGGTAGAAGATATCCCTGCTAGGTTTGGAATGTTTCTATCTAGGTCATGGGGGGCTAAATTGGGTGGTCTTTTGAAACTGGATTGGTGGAGAATAAATAAGACTATACAAAGAAACAAGATTTGTTAAGACAATCACAAATAATGGAGCAAGCAATTCACCTATATATATCTAAGAAAAAGACAACTTTTCTTGCTTCATGTTGCATGACAATGCAGAATTAGCTGAAGATAACTAGAGGTAGCTCATTTTAGCCTGTGTAAATATAGAGCTACAAACAGAAGGGGTGTGGAAGTGTTTCTTTGATGGAGCCTATTCTAAAAAAGGAACAGGTGTTAGTTTCCTTTGAATTACACATGGAGGTAATATAATCCCATTTTATTTTAAGTTGGAGTTCAAAGCAACTAATAATGTGGCAAAATATGAAGCCTTAATCATTTCCCTTCAAACAACAAAACAAATGGGAGTCTAGTCAATTTCCATTTTCAGAGATTCAGAGCTGATTATAAAGTAATTAAATAACCATTGTCAAACCAAACACCCTAGGCTTAGGGAAAATAGAAATGAATTGGGGGATTTAGTTGAGAATTTCTTTGATGCTTTTAACATACAGTTCATTCCAATAGATGAGAACAAATTAGTAGACTCCTTGGTTGTGGCTGGCAGTAATTTTAGTCCTCCTATAAATCCAAAGCTAAGATATGAGGTTGAAATGAGGCATAGGCCTTCTGTTTCGGATAATATAAAACACTAGAAATTTTTGAGGATGATCAACAGATTAAAGAATTCTTGACTATAATTGAAGATATTCAGAGAACTGAGATTAATCAAGATGAAGATGAAACAACAGAAGGCACAGAAGTAAGTGGTTTGAAAAATTTCATATTTAATCAAAAATTTATTCAATTGAAGGATAATATTTTTCCAAGGGGATTGTCCCTCTTGAAATATTTTTAACTCCAATGATGTAGCTGTTAGTTTAGTAATAGAAAATTCCACAAGATGAGCAGATTCAAGATCACAATATTGGAACCAGAACGAGCCCAAATTAGTCAAATTATTTAATGGAGTTCCACTTAATTATAAGGAGAGGTATATTGAGGTTTTCAGGGACTATACTGATGTTTTTTCTCGGTCCTATGAGGATCTCAAATCATATGATGTGAGCATTATTCAGCACAAGATTTCCTTGAAAGAAGGGATTAAACCATTTAAGCAGAAACTCAGGTAGATAAACCCTTTACTTTTACCATTGATTGAGAAATAATTCAAAAAGCTACTTGATGCCAAGATAATATTTCCACTCCGATACTCTGACTGGGTGGCCAGTCTAGTTCTTGTAAGGAAGAAAAGTGGAGAAATAAGGTTATGTGTGGATTTTAGAAATCTATATAGGGATTTCTTAAAAGATAAATATCTATGACCTAAAATGGATCACGTGCTGCATAAGGTAACTAGATCATTTAGAATGTCAATGATGTATGGGTTCTCTGGGTATAACCAGGTGGTTGTTGATAACGAAGATCAGAAAAAGACTACATTCAAAACTTCTTCGGGAACCTTCATGTATGCTCGAATGCCTTTTGGGCTGATGAATGCAAGTGCAACATTTCAGAGGGCTATGGACATTGCATTTGTAGGTGATAAGCTTGTAGTGATATACTTGGATGATATCATTGTTTTCTCTAAGTCTGATGAGGAGCATCTGTACCATCTTAAGAAGACTTTTGAGAAATGTAGAAAATTTGGGCTTTCTTTGAATCCTAAGAAGGCTATTTTTGCTCTAGAAGAAGGAAAACTGTTGGGGCACATTGTTTCTAGAGATGGAGTGAAGATAGATCCAACAAGGGTGCAAGCTGTGTAGAAAATACCCCTCCTCGGGAGTAAGAAAGACATCCAAAATTTTCTGGGAAAAATAAATTTCTAAGGAGGTTTGTGTCCAAATATGCTGAAATTGTAAAAGAAATTACCAATATGTTGAAGAAGGAAAATGAAGTACATTGGAGCAAGGAAGCCAAAGATTCATTCTCCAAGATCAAAGAAGCATTACAAGCAGATACAATTTAAATATCCCTTATTATCAAAAGCCTTTTCAATTTTTTTCATTTGCATCACTTAATTCAATAGTTATTGTTTTTTTATAGAAAAATGATGAAGGAAAAGAGCAGCCAGTTGTTTTCTTTAGCAAGATTATCAGATATGTTGAACTCAATTACAATATCCTTGAAACTTAGGTATATGCTTTGGTAAAAGGCCTATAAGCCTTCAAGACTTATGTGTTGTAATCACAGATCAACTTTATGTGCCAAATGTTTCAGTAAAGGATGTCTTAGTTCAGAGTGATGTGGAAGGAAAAAGAGGAAAATGGATAGCTAAGATTCAAGAGTATGACCTGGACATAAAGCCCACAAAGTTGGTGAAAGGGAAGGGATTGACAAATATGTTGACAAAGTCAAATTTTCAAGCATTGGGAATCAACTTGCTAGCACCTATTAATGAGGAAATAATTGAAGGAGGTGAAGAAAATCAAACCCAGGTATGAAAATCCGATATAAATTTTTATGTTCAGAATGGTACAAGCACATAGTCCATTATTTATGTTTTCTCTCTTGTGCTAAATCTTTGGATAGAACAAGATATAGATCATTAAAAATCAAAGCACATCCATATGTGACTGTAGAGTGCAGATTGTATTAGAAGGATCTCGTGGGAATTTTATTGTTATGTTTAACAGAGGATGAATTTATAGAGACCATTAAAGATTATCATGAGAAGTTATGTCATGGACATTATAGTTGGAAAGCTAATGCACATAAAATCCTCCAAGAATGATTTTATTGGCCGACCCTATTTGGTGATATATATATAAGTTTTTTAGAAGTTGTCAGAAGTATCAGCTTTTTGCTGAGAAGAAATGGTTAGCTCCCTTGCCTTTGATCCCAGTCTTCATAGAAGAACCATTCAAACAATGGGGAATAGATTTTGTTGGAGAAATTAACCCACCTTCAAGTGGACAGCACAAGTGGGTTCTCATAGCTACTGGTTATTTCACCAAGTGGGTAGAAGCTATACCTAGCAAAAAGGAAAATGACCAGGTGGTGATGAAGTTTTTAGAGGAATACTTTTTTAGCAGATTTGGATGCCCTGTCAAAATTATAACAGGCAATGCTCAAGTGTTCAGTTCAAATAAGTTTGTTACTCTTTTTCAGAATATAATGTTATTTTATCTCATTCAACAACTTATCATCCACAGGGAAATGGATTGGCTGAATCCACTAACAAAACATTGATGAAAATTCTTAAGGAAACTATTGCAGAGAATAAAAAGGACCAGGATTCAAAATTAATTTTTTCTCTATGGGTTGTCCAAGTGACTACAAGAAGGTCTACAGGTAAATCACCATTTGAGTTAGTGTATGGAATTCAAGCTATGTTCCGTAGTCAGCTTGTGAAGCCTGTGATTGCAATGATTCAGGAGGCAAAAGAAGAGCCCAATGTAGTGGAATTCATAGAAAGTAGAGATAAGGTAAGAGATAATTTGATTATGTATCAATCAAAGATGAAGGGTATTTTTGATAGAAAGTCCAAAGAAATTGATTTTAAAGTTGGAGACCTGGTATTAAGGTGGGATACTAGAAGAGAAGGTAAGGGCAAACATGGGAATTTTGATCCTCTCTAGTATGACCCATTCAGGATCATAGAAGCAAGGGAAAATAATACATTCTTCCTAGATAATGTTGATCATGAAACTTTATAGTTGCGTGTAAATGGGTAATACCTCAAACATTATTTCCAATTCTGAAGCACAAGCATCTTGTCATTGTAGATACTAGAGTGAATTCATTGTACTAATTCCATAGAATTTAGATTGCTAAGCAATATATGACTCCATGCCTAAGGTGAAGACACTAATCTACAGTTCTTAGTGATTCTGTGGCAAAAGCACTATCCCCAAGTGGAGTGAGATGTTGTAACATCTTTTGTCATCTAAATTTTGTTTTAAATTTTATCACAAAAAATAAAAATAAAAATCAAATATTATGTTCTAACAAAATTAAAAGAGAATGTCGAAGTCTGAATTTTGAAGAGCCTGGAAGCTATGCTATTGTATTCTTGATAAATTGATGATTAATGAAAGTATCAAGAGTTTTCCACACATTGTTGGGTATGATTTTGTAATTTCTTTGTTATGTGTCATCGTGTGTCTTCCTTTCTTTAAATATGATAATAAAGTTGAAAGTCTTTGTTTACTTATGTGAATGAGGATAAAATACCTTAAAAGAGTGCTCCTGTATTTAAAGTTCCTACCTATATATTTCTTCTAAGTTATAGATAATAGTTTCTGTGAAAAACAACATATTGTCTCTAACTTCTCAAAGCATTCTTCACTCAACATTTATATTCAACAATCATATGGCATTATGAGACTTTCATATTAGCTAAATATTGAGGGTTAAAAGTAAGGCCCTTCAAGTCCTTCACTTGAGGATATATCATACAAATAAGTGACATGAATAATAAGCATTAATGTCTTAAGCACAATTTCTACACAACCAAGAAATTGGTTTCTTAAGGGACAACAATATTGATGCGTGAATTTGTATGTTTTACATTGTTATATGAATGTAAGTAATAATATCTACTTATGCGAAGAATATATTAATGCATGCTAAAAATATCAGACACTTAAGCCAAACTGAATAATAACTAACTTAGTAGTGATTATAGAGACATGTAAGTGGTTGATTCGTCTGTTTAAGGTCTGTGAAAGACACTCATAAACCTTCACAAAGGTCTAGAGGCTGGTAAGAGGAAGTTATATCGGTAAGTATCGAGGGCTTGTTGATCTACGTGAAGACAAAACTAGGGTATAAAATGACATCACTACCATCTCTGGATGCAGAAACTTGGTTCGCGCATCCCCCCATACTACCTCGGATGAGAAGTCAATCTGTGCTCCATGGATTGATGCTGAAAGTGCCAATATGTAGGGATTTTTTTTGGCTAAAACTTAATTTTGAACCTGGGTTAGGACCCACTAAGCCAATAGATTCCCATCTATCCAGGTATAGTTAGCACTCTATTGTATGAAATTTCTCTTTTCCTTGGAGGACATGTATTGTGGAAACTTCCCTGCAACAAGATAATTGGTTATATCTGCATACCATGGTGAGTAAGTAGAAATAGCAAAGAGATACTCATCAAGGAAAGAATCCTCAGTAGGAATGGAACTTTCATCAGTAGTTAACCTAGAAATAAAATCAACTACTACACTATCTTTTCCAGGTTTATCTACAATTGTGATATCAAATTCCTATAACAGTAATAACCAGCATGTAATTCTACCATTTGTAATTGTCTTATTCATTAAAAAACGAATGGAAAAGTGGTCAGTGTGTAAATATACTTGACACCCGGTAATATAATGTCGAAAAATATTGATGGCGTGCACTACTGCTAAGAATTCCTTCTTGGACACTATGTAATCGAGCTTAGTCAGAGACAAATTCTTGCTTATGTAATAAATAACATAAGGTTTCATATCCTCCTTCTAGCCCAAAACAAAACCTATAGAAATATCAAATGCATCTGTAGCTATGTGAAATTGGAAGTTCCCAATTAGGTCCACATAAAACCGGAGTTGCTGATACATAGCATTTCAACTTCAAAAAAGCCTACTCACACTTTTATGTCCACAAAAATTCTACATCTTTCATAATTAAGGAGAACAATGGCGATGCAATTTTTGAAAAATTCTCTATAAACCTTCTGTAATACCCTGCATGTCCCAAGAAACTACATACCTATTTTTGTGTCTTGGGAGTTGGAATTTTCAAAATTATCTCTTGTTTACCAGGGTCTACCTTGATCCTGTCAGCAGAAGTGTAGTGTCCCAGCATGATCCCTTCAATCATCATCATGTGACATTTTTCAGTGCTCAAATAAACATTATTCTATACATACCTTTCCAACACTTTTTATAAACTCGCTAATATTTTTTCAAAAGCATCGGCATAAGGTGTAAAATCTTCCATGAAGATTTCAAGGTAGTCATTCAAAAAATGAGGAAAAATTCCCAGTATTGCCCTCTAAAACGTTATTGGTGCATTGCAAAATAAAAAAGGGAGTACTTTGTATGCGAAATTTCCCCAAGGGAAAGTAAAGGTTGTTTTATCCTGATCCTCTGGGGAAAAATGTATCCAATTGTAGCCACTAAACCCATCTAAAAATGAAAATAAAACTTTTTCCCAGAAAGGGTTTCAGGGACATGATCTATAAATCGTAAAGGAAAATGGTACTTTTGAGTGGCCTTATTGAGTTCTCTATAATCCACACAGGCTCTCCACTTTCCATACTTCTTAGGGATAATTACAAGTGGAGACACCCACTAGCTATCAGATATCGGATAAATAAAGTTAGCATTCAGGAATTTTTGTAATTCTTCTTTTATTAACTCCTTGAATGCAGGGTTCATGCGGCACTACAGTTGTCTAATTGGTTTGCATCCATGTTTCAAATAAATGTGATGAGTGCACAAGTTGGGATGAATCCCTTTCATATTCGTATAGTCCCATGAAAATTCCTTCTTTTTTTTTTAATTTCTAAAACAGTTGTAGTAACAATTTGTTTTGCTCTGCAATTGGGTTGGGATTAATGTTTAGATACTTTTTTGGTTCTATTTCGACTGGACCACTATCAGTATGTGGAGTGGTTCTCATTCACTTCAATTTTATATCTTCTACCTCCTCTTCCTCCTTTGAATTTTAAATAGAAGCGATAGAAAGCAAGTTACTAATAAATCCATTAATGATATCATCTTCTATCTCATCCTTGAAATACTATGCTTCTCCTAGAGTGAGAAGCGGTAGGGAAAGATCTAATTTGGGTTCAAATTCATCCCACCAGGGATTTTTCAAACCCATATTTGGTTTTTGGGGGCAAAGGTTAAGGTTCTTTATAGCCTGGCCATCTGAAATCATTATAGATCTGGATGTGCATCCTACAAATGCATCTACAATGTCTAGCAAGGGTCTCCATAGAATCAAAGGGTGTCCCCCCAGGTTGGATTTGGTTTGTAAGATAGTAAATTCAGTCAGATACCTCTAGGAAGCTATCGTGATTACTATGTGTTCTAATACCCCCTCAGGCTTAATACAAGACCTACCTACTAATTCAACTACAATAGGCGTATGTCTAATTCCATGTAGCCCTAGGGTGGTAAAGAGGTCCTTTGTCATCACATTAATGGCACCCCAAGATTAATCAATGTATTTTCTATGGGATGTCCATCAATATAGACAGTAACTGTAGAGTTTCCGAGATCATTATACTTGGTTAAAAGAGGCTAAGAAGTCATTAACTTGGACAATTTCCCCATCAAATGTATGGTAGCAGGGACCTTAGGCTTCATTCCAGGTTTCTTAATGCATAGATCTTGTATTTTTTTGGCATAAATTGGTACTTATTTAAGAGCTTGTAGTAGAAAAATTTGTACATGCAGGTTTTGCAACTCCCTAAGGAAATCAGATTCAAGTTGTGAGGTCATTCCAAACTCAGTTAGTCTCATAGGATACGGAGGATCCTGAGTCATAATAGTCAAGTCGGCTGCTATAGGTGTACCAGCCTTACTTGAGTTGGTTGTTACAGGAGTAATAGTTCTTCTCGAGTTGGTTGGTATAGGCATAATAGTTTGCTATGTATCGGTTGTTACAAGTGTAACAACTGCCTCAAGATCTATTGTACTTCCTCTGGAAGGTTCACATTGCACCTTGGTGATGATATGGGAGTAGTTTGTTTTAATCACCTTACCCAATTGTTTCCAGGAAAACTAGTGTCTTTTCGATCTACTAGTCCCACTAGGATTGACAGCTATCCTAGAAACAAACAATCAAAGGAATTTGTGATTTCCTTTATGTATGATAGATAAGAGAGAAGTAAAGGGGCCAACCCGGATCTTTCGCTTGACTCCTTGCTTGATTTCTTTCCCCCTTGATAGAACTTGCAACTCCTCTCCTACTTGTCCACTTAGAGAATACCTGTAGAAACAAAGTAACAAAACACCATCAAAGCATCTCAATCCATTATATTATAAACAATGCAAAATCAGAAATACATTGAACACACAGTGGTATTCACAAATAACAAGATTCACAAGTACACAATTGTATGGAGGAAAACTCAAAGAACTTTATTAATAATAGAAGAGAGGATTACAACTCAACTGCCTGATCCAACATCATCCTCCCAACATCAAATCCCTCTTCACCTCATGAAAAGCAAGATCACCCAATACAATGTTCTCTCTCAAAGACAAACTATCAACACTTCCTTACAAATTACAAAATTCCAGCCTCTAGATCTCTCAGATGAGGGATCCATTTATAGATGTTTGCAAGGGTGTGAGTCATCTCTAGGTTTTTTATTAGTTTCATTCCACTTTTAGTTCTTAGTTCCACTTAGATATTTCTTGGATCTCTTACTCATCCCTGGGCGAATTCAGAGAGGAAAGTGTCATAACAGAAGTTTTTAGAAGATTCCATGAGTATCCACTTAGCAAATTGTCTCAAACATTTGTCCATTCTCTCTCATTTCACCCCACAGAAGGCCTCTTCAATATGCATCACAACTAGCTAGTGTAGGAGTTAGTATGCATCGCTCCTTGACAATAGAGCAGTCAGTATGTTTCAGTTTTGGCCAGTTCTGAGTGGTTTTTTAGGTGGAACTTCTGGGGAATGATGTAATCAATTGACTGTGATCCTTTAGGGTATCAAACAACACTTTTAGGGGTTAAAACGCCCTTGGTTTATCGACATATAAGATTGGGGTTGTAGTGCCCAAATATGTCTATAATTGTTTCCCCCTAAAGCACGAAGTCATAAATATTTATATGTCGGGTGAGATGCCTTATCATGAGGATCTGAGGTATTCGAGCTAGAAGGTGACCTATATAAGATACAATACAATACATCATCATAGTATAATTTTCCATGATCTATCTAGGGTAGGCATTCCCATGCTCAGCTTTATAAATTCATTTTCATGTACATAGAACAGATAATCATCCGCAGTTATAGACTAGCGATTCCTTATATGTAGAGTCATCATCCCTTAGCTTGGATGACCATCTATGCAGCTTTTGTGTACATTTGATGTCTTTTTATTACTGAATGTATCACAACCTAGATGGATGAAACTAGATCCGGGATCTTCAAACTCATTCAATCTTCGCCAAATGTACAAGTCGATCCATGTGAAAAGATGTCCTAAAGTTGATCATGGAAATACATCGCCTTATTACTAGCCAATAATGTAAGTTGTTAACAGGCACGAGAGGAATCACCGATAATGATAATGACCCTCAAGGTACTATAGTACAATTTATGTGGCGTGAGTATATGATCCGATGTCGAACACCATGCAAAATATCTCGGTTGAAGGCCATTGATGTAAACCTGTCACCGAAAGTGAGAAACTTGCCATTGAGACATGCAAGCTTCAAAGTACGGAAAGGGTTGTTTCTAAGTCAACATCTTGGATAATGAGCTGATGTCGACAAGAAGTGACTCGTCGTAGGAGAGCCTTAATGTATCCCACATCAACGACAAAAAACGAAGCAAATGATTTTTAGAAGTGAAAACGATCTGATGATACAAGGTTCAGGAATGGCGGTCATGAACAATGGAAGGTGAAGGTATTGTAGTGGATGAGGCGTTAGCTAGATGGTGAATTCTCTGAATGACTTCCCTTGAATATATCGGTGACACTGAGATGGATTGGTAGCATTAACCCCAAAACATGGATGGAACGACAGCCTAATGGTGATATGACCAGTGAATGGAATAACCCAACCAGACTCAATCATGGTGATGGAGTGAAAGTGTCATGTTCAAGAGCGACCTGCTACGAATAAAATTATTTAAGTTTTCATCCCTTTTTCCCCAGTCATTGCTGACCAGTACCTCTTTATTTTTTTGAAGCTTGAGGAGGATAACATATGCTTGTTCTATAATTTTCCCTTTGGGAAAATTTGTCGCTATGTTTTAGCGAGCCTAGAGATAGTGAAACCATTCTTGTCTGGGCAGACAATTTTTTCACTATTGTTTTTACGAGTTTAACGACAAGGATAACTCGGTCCTTTTCATGCTTAGAGAGTTTGAAAAGGGATGAAAAGGAAACTCCAACTGTCCTTTTTCGTAGCATAATCCCTTAAGTCTGAAAAAGTATAAAATAATACGTAAGGGATGATGTTTTGATCACTTTAGCGAGCCGAAATAATAAGCGCTCGATCTTTTTGTGGGATAATCCCTCAGGTCCAAAAAGATTAAAATATGCAAGAGGGATGGCACTTCCAATTAATTTAGCAAGCTGGAGAGGCCAATTTCTCAACTATCTTTTCACATTTAACGAGTCTGAAAAGAGTTTAAAGTGGACTCGATTTTTGAGGAATGAGTGGTGTTTAGGGTAGCAACTAGTTGCAGGTGAGCTTGGAACTTCTCAAAACATGGTGATGTGAAGAGGGTGGGTAACAGGACCACTTGTTGCAATTGTTCCACAAAAGGGTAAACAATCAAGTGGAAGCATATAATCGGCCAAAAGAATGGAGGTGATCGCAGGAACACAACCAAGGCTCAAAAGGCTGACATTAAAGGTGGGTTTATTTTTTAACGAGCTTGAACTCTGGGGAACATATGCTCAGTGGTAGGTTTATTTTTTAACGAGCTTGAACCATGCGATAACATTGCTCCTATTATGGTCAAAAATGTCCCTTATTGGTAGGTTCACTTTTTAGTGAACTTGAACTCTATGATAACATATGCTCAGTTTCCTTTTCATGTAAGCTAGGAATGACCAAACTAGAAAACTAGAAAGCTAAGGAACTACTCAAGTAAGGTAGGAGGGTTTCATAAAACGCTCCCTTTTCTTCGTCCGTAGCATAGACAAAGGTGAATGGTGGATCAAAACAGTCACCTAACCTAAGAAGTTGAAAAACTAAAAAGCTAAAAAATCTAAAAAGCTAAAATATGAAATTCGTCATTTTTTTCCTGCATGAAAAGGTTTGCATGCCTCCACGTATCGATAAAAGGAGAGTCTCCAGGTAAGCATGTGGAAGTTACTGTGGTTAAGAAGGATTGTTTTTAATTAGTGCTTAGACAAAAACACTTGGCTTAGTCTGTAGCGTAGACAAAGGTGAATGGAATTTCAAACCAATCACATACCCTATAGGGAAACCTATCTTTTCAGCTGGGTTCGTCTGCCGGAGCAGACCAGGGTGCATGCCCCCTAAACTTTGTTTCATTCACTGAACTACTTGTTGCAATCAGGTAGATGAAATGAAGGTTGAAGAGACACTCTTGATGCAAAGAGACCATTTAGGTATGATGTTTGACTTGGAGCTGTGTTTAAACAGGTAAATGAAAGCTGGTCGATAAGCTGGACAATTTTGCCTTCATGCGAGAAACACATCACTCGAAAGAGTGTGGAAACAATAGCTTCCATACTATAAACATAGTCACATCCAAGGAGTAGATTGTAATCTAATGGTCCCTGGACTACCATCATGTTCAAGTGAACAGTTTTCCTTTTCAAAGCTATTGGAAACTTCGGAAGGGTCCCTAATGGTCGACTAGTTCCTTTGTTAAAGCCTAACAAATCTTGTGTAATAGGCATAAGTGATGGCGAACCAAGCAGTTGAGGAAAGGATACTCACTGAAGCCCCTTCATCTATGATAGTGCCGGACATGATCATTTTGTAGACTTGTACTATGATTCAGAATGGTACATTAGAAGGAAGGCAAGATTTTGCTAGCCGATTCCAATCGAAGGAAGCGATTAGACTGCTTGGAGAGGGTACCAAATAAATGGTTGAAAGAACCCCTTGAACTGGGGAATTTTCCTCCTGTTGTAAAGGAACGGGTGGATTTCTCCCAAGTTCATCAGACTCTGTATTAACAAAAAGAATTTGAATGGTATCGTTTTCATTCTCTGTGGAAATTGTATCATCTTAATGTGGACCTTCTGAAGGCAAGAGTGGGTTGACTGCCATCTCAACCTACTGACTTTGATCCGGTGTGGACTCAGAAGGTTCACTTATAACGATAGGTGTTTCGACCAACGATTGAATTATGTTAGTCGGATTTTCAACTAGTAAAGAATTTGAGGTGAATTTATTATATCCAGGTGGAAGTCGTTGCCGTGAAGCAGGACAACTATGCAAGATTCTCTTGGCCTCATCCAAGAAGGGAACACGGGGAAGGTGATGGTCTCCTTTGCATAATAGACATGGAATTTTGACCTTTCCTTTTTGTTCGGGAGCTTCCTTTTCCCTAGTTGATGGTGTGCTGTCAACATGATCGCAAGAGGTTGATGACATTGGACGGTGTGAATGGGGAGACCATTCTCTCAAGATATGTGGAATGCAAGGACAAACTCAATGAAAATGGTTTCCTTTGCAAATTAGACAAGGACGTTTATGAGATTTAATGTGTGGATTTTCACTAGATGATTCATGGTTTCCCCCTTACTTAAATAACTTCTTCTTCTTCTTCTCTTTCCCTTTCTTCTTCTTCTCAGCTACTTGGTTACTAGTGTCACTATTTTCACCAAGCGAAGAGGAAGAAGGGGAGGGAGAAACAAATGAAGTAGAAGGTGAAGGGTCAACTTCAGTATCAAATGGTTGCTGATTTGATTACTAAGGAATTATGGTATTTTGAATGACAGAGGTTGAGAATAGCCATACCGGTAGACCAATTGTGACACCTGGAAGGGACAATGTGGCCATATACGGAGCACCAATATTTCCCCAAGAAGAAAATGGACTAGGATTCCCTTCGAGACGGATTCCATGATTGGTGGACTCCATTATCTCAACTTAAGATCAACGAAGAAACAGGGATGTTATTCTGAATTTAATAAACTTTAATGACGCTTTGACACAACTTTTCTTTTTCAATTTTTAAGAGTCAAGAAAAAGCTAAAGATGACTCTAGTCCCCTTCGATTTTTAAAAAGCCTAAAGCGACAAGTGCTCAGATGGACCTTTTCTTTTAAGAAAAAGGAACAACAATGTAAACATTGAAACGGGTATCATACTGTTACCCATTTTGTAGAGATAGCAAAAAAGTGACCCAATTTGGAAAAAGGGTGATACAGAACACACATGTTTCTTTTAGAGCATAGTTTTTGGCACTATAATTTTTTTTTATGGATATTTCGTTTTAGAATGGTAGTGTTTTTTATGCTAATTTTAAAAAGTGGTAATTCTACATAATAATTATTTTGTAAATTTAATAATTTTTGAGGTGGTCTTTTTCCTCATATTTTCTTGTTTTATTTTCATTTTAATTTTTTTGTAGTGAGGTTTTTATTGTTTTGCATATTTAAAGAAAAAGGTTGATATTTTGAATTTTTGATATTCTACATATTTATACAATGTTAATTAATTTTTCAATCCACGTGAAATAATTGTTTCTAAAAAACAATATTGTTTAACAATTCACTTAAAAATAACCATTTTTAACATAAATATAACTAAAAAACTACACGTTTTGATAATTTTTTGTAATTTTTTGCTAGACATGACATATCAAAATCACAATTTTTATAGGAAAATGTTAACTAAAAATGGTTAAATAATAGTTTTTTTATGAATTTCATGTCATAAAAAATAATAATCACTGTTTTTTCAAAAAATAATAATTAACATAAAAATTAATGCGAAAATCACATAATACAAATATTGAACGCATAGCAACATTAATTGAGTGCTTATTCTTCTCATAAAATGTCAAAGTTAAAAAATTACAAGAATAATTAATTAATAGTTACAAAAAATGAGCTTGATTTCCAAGCATAACTTAAATTTAATCAACAATGTCACGTAATCCAAACTCTTCATCCTCTAGAGTTTCATCATTATCTTCTTCTACAATATTTTCTGCTTCATTTTGCTCATTTTCATCTTCTAATGGATCTTTGATGTCTACGAATCTCCCAATGTGGTGTTGTGGTGCTCACCCCACGCCACCACGGTAGCCTGCCCACCCCCCGAGGGTGGGCGGGCTACCGTGGTGGCACGGTGTGGTGCTACGATGCCCACCCCGCACCACCATGATGGCCCGCCCGCACGCCCGCTCCCCGAGTGTGGCTGGGTGATTCTGAGAATCGCCCAGGCACCCCTAGTGGGCGGGCAGGCTACCGTGGTGGTGCCGAGTGGGTGCCATAGGGCGAGTGGGCCACTGGGGTGGCGTGGGGTGGTGCTGCAGCAACGACCCACACCACCACGTCAGACTGCCCACCCCCCGGGGGTGGCTCAGTGACTCTCGGAATTTCCCAACCACCCCCGAGGGGTAGGCAAGCAGCTGGGGTGGCGTGGAGTGGGGCTACGGTGCCCACCCAACGCCACCCCGGTGGCCCACTTGGACGCTAGGGGTGGCTGGGAAATTTCAAGAATCACCCAGCCCCCCCCGAGTGGTGGGCGGGCCGCCGTGGTGGTGCAGAATCGCCTAGCCAACCCTGGGGAGCAGGCAAGCCACCGTGGTGGCGCAAAATTTCCCAGCCAACCCTAGGGAGCGGGCGGGCCACCGGGGTGGCGCGGGGTGGTACTGCGATGCCCACCTTGCGGCACCACGGTGGCCCGCCCAGCCACCCCCGGGTGGTGGGCAGGCCATCGGGGTGGCACGGGGTGGTGCTACGACGCCCACCTCATGCCACCCCAGCGCCCACCCGTCCAGGTGGCTGGGCGGGCTGCCATGGTGGCACAGAGTGGTGTTGTGGCACCCACCTCACGCCACCCTAGCACCCACCCACCCCCCGAGGGTGGCTAGGCGATTCTGAGAATGTTTAATTCAATATACAAATAATGACTTTTGAATTCATATAGTGATGTAATTTGTTCTTAATGTCATCGTTTTTTAATTTTATAGTTGAAAATTTTCAATTTATTTTGTATCTAGCATTTTATGGTTGAGAACATGTTGAATTTATTCTTAGGAAAGGAAAATGTTATTCTACCAAAAACATTAGTGTGTTTTTTCCTCATAAACAACTTTGTTTGGCACAAAAAAAATCGGTTTTACATTTTTTAAAAATGTTGAAGATTGACCCTTAAAAAAAATCATCATTCCAGTATCATCACTTTTTCATTTTCAAGTTGTTTTTTTCACAATTTCTTTTTTCACTGCCATTTTTAAAATAGGTCCAAAATTGACCCTAAAAAGATCATCGTTCCAGTATACACACTTTTCATTTTTACCACTGTTTTTGATGTTTTTTCAGGGGTTTTTGGTCAGAGTTTCCGTTTTGAGTTTATAGTTCCCATTTCAAAGTTTAAATTGTTGAACAAAACTGACTACTCTGGAGATCTATATAGAGGTATTACCAAACCAATCGTAAAACTACAATATACACCTTGGTGGTAAATTAAAGAGAAATTACCAAGGACTTATGTACAACAGTCAATCTTCCCAAATGTTGTGTTCAGTGCATTGGGATCAATAGGGCGGCAGACACGGCTTCCTATGGATAAAGGATATAAGACTATTATGGTCTCCCAATATATACTCAACGGTACGGGGAGAAAAAGTCCGTGCTAACACTTGTCGTATCAAAGAAGAGGAATCACCCAACCTTCGATGAAAACAATAGTTACTAGATTTTATGACGTCAAAACATGTCTCTAGCCTAGACCCCTAGATGTGTTGCGTTAGTTTCCAAAGCATTGTTAAGTTCATTGAGATTTATTTTAGAGTTGATCTTGTTTAGAAGTTTTTCTTTCAAGGTTCACCACGTGATCTAGATGTAAAATTCCTAAATATGCAATCTAAAATAATAAACAATCGTTATCTATTTTTGGCAATGAAAATCCTAGCTGCTAAGGAAGGAAGATTACGATTCTTTCAACCAAAGAGCGAAGAGTACACAGTAAATACACTTTTCCTAATTCATTTTTCACACACTATCTAAATGCAAATGCAAATGCATGTATTTGTTTTTCATTTCCTTAATGTGAGGAATGCCAAAAAGGAAAGCTAAGTATAGATCTGAATTATTTCTTCAAAGCGACACTTCAACAATTTCTTTTCAAAACGGAAAGGAATACTAAAAGACACTTTTCAATTTCGAATAGAAAATGCTTTCAACACTTCAAATAGCAATAAATCAAATCAAATACAAAATAAAAATTTCAATCGACTATCTAGAGGAGGAATACTTTATGAAAATTCTCTTTTTTTTAACAAAAACGACAGTTCAATTTAAGTAACTTTTAAACAATGGATTGTAAATGATAGACAAATACATAAAAACATTTAGTAATCTTTTTCAATGGAAGCTAAACTATGTAAAAAAAAGGAGGCTTCAGTAATGAGATACTGTTCATAAGCAGAATATCAATCAAACAGAGCTGAAGCAAGGACAAAAAGAACCCAAATTTCAAGGAGAGAAATAGGATTACTCAGTCATCACACCTATGCCTCAAAGAAACAAGGATGCATCTCACCTGCTACACAGGGAAGTGCAATTCGTATTGGCTTCCAATTAAAGATAGTGCGATGGGTTAGGGAACGTAATTGAGATGGGTTTTGGCTCAAATTTACAACTGATTTCAATGGATTAAACTGAGAAATTATGGATAGTAAAGAGCAAAGTATAAGGGTATGATCTTGGGAGGTTAATGAGCTACCACAAGGGCATCTAGGATGCTTGTAAGTTAGATGTTCAGTTCATAAACTAGACTGGAGATTGACTGAAGCAGCATTCATCTACTTTTCAATTTCATAGAAAAAGCAGTTTGAAGGCTATCTAGCTAACTTCAGGCTCTGTCTATAGTTTATAAAGCAAACAATGATAACAAACAAACAAACAATTTGCTCCCCAGTGAAGTCAGCATTTTCTTCCAGGGAAACTAGTGTCTTTTTTATATGCTAGTCCAACTAGGATTGGCAGCTATCCTAGAAACAAATAATCAAACAATTTGTGATTTCCTTTATGTATGATAGATAAAAGAGAAGAAAAGGGGCCAACCTGGATCTTTCGCTTAACTCCTTTCTTGATTTCTCTCCCCCTTGATAGAACTTGCAACTCCTCTCCTACTTGTCTTGCTTAGAGAATACCTGTAGAAACAAAGTAATAAATCACCATCAAAGCATCTCGATCTATTATATCATAAACAATGCATAATAAAAAATACATTGAACATACAATGGCATTCACAAATAACAAGATTCACAAGTACACAATTGTGTGGAGGAAAACTCAAAGAACTTTATTAATAATAGAAGAGAGGATTACAACCTAGCTGCCTAATCCAACATCATCCTCCCAGCATCAAAGCCCTCTTCACCTCATGAAAAGAAAGATCACCCAACAATACAATGTTCTCTCTCAAAGACAAACTATCAACACTTCCTTACAAATTACAAATTTCCAACCTCTAGATCTCTCAGATGAGGGATCCATTTATAGATGTCTGCAAGGGTGTGAGTCATCTCTGGGTTTTTGATTAGTGTCATTCCACTTGTAGTTATTAGTTCCACTTGAAGATTTCTTGGATATCTTACTCATCCCTGGGCAAATTTAGAGAGGCAAGTGTCATAGGAGAAGTTTCTAAAAGATTCCATGAGTATCCACTTAGCAAAACTGTCTCAAACATTTGTCCATTCTCACTCATTGCACCCCACAGAAGGCCTCTTCAATATGCATCACACCTAGATAATGTAGGAGTCAGTATGCGTCGCACCTTGATAGTGGAGCAGTCAGTATGGTCCAATTTTGGCCAGTTCTGAGTGGTATTTCAAGTGGAACTTTTGGGGAATGATGTAATCAGTTGACTATGATCCTTCACGGTATGTGTTATGAAACCAGCTCAAAAAAAGATAGAAAAGAGAGATCAACGCCTTGGAATTCAGCCTCTTCGAGGGGGAAACCTTCTTTACATTACACAAATGAACAATTCTTGGATGATTCAAATGACAAAACCTCCTTTCTATATATAGGAGTCTATGGAGTCACAATATAACACAACCGACCTAACAATAATAATAAAAAGCCACAAAAATAACAATGGAGGGATTCTATGGGGCATAGTACTAAAAATATGGAGACAATAGGACTCAATAATAATAATAAGGGATACAACTACAATAGTAATGGGGTAATCACTAGTATTATAGGGACTTAACATACCCCTCTCCTTCAAAAAAGTGTTGTCCTCAACGTTTGAGTAGTTCTAGATGCTTTTGTATAAAATTCTCATTCTCCCATGTGGAATCTTCAGTGGATAAGTTCTTCCACTTGATGAGATACTCCGAAATTGATCGATTTCATAGCTGTCGAGTTCTTGTTTCTGTGACTGCAATGCTTCCTAGTTGCCATAATTTTTCTTTCCATTTTTCTTGCAAACCTGAATGCCTTCTCTAATGAATCAGGTTCCAAAAGGCAAACATCATGTTGGATATTATCCTTTAAAGTTTCTATGAACACATCAATCCTATGCTCCTCTGGAATATCTTTTACCCTTATGTTCAATTTTTGGAACTCTGCAATATGCTCCATTATTGAACCGTTTTGTTTGAGACTTATCAATTGGTTAAAAAAAGTGTTGCTGTTTGTATCCTCATAATGCGCTGTCAATTATTCTGTAAAAATTTCCCAAGTGATAATTTGTTTACAAGAGCAAAGCCATTGATACCATACAAACTAATTTGGTTCCAAATATAAAGTTGCACTACATACCTTTTGTGTGTTTTGCACATTATTGAGATTGAAAAATTGCTCCATTTGTAATATCCATGTTGCGGGATCCTTGTCAACAAACTTCCTCATATCGATTTTTGGAATATGGAGGGTCTTCGATCAAACGTTAGAGTCTATAGAACCATGATTAGAATTTTTTTTGTTCTCATCATGAGTTTCTTTTACTACCCTTTCACCATTAGTGACCATTTCTTGTAGTAACTTATTCATATTTATCTTCAATTCTTCCATCTTATCATCCATGCCATCCATTTTATTGTCCATGCCATTCATCTTAGCTTCCATGCCATCCATCTTAGCTTCTACATCTTTCATCTTAGATTTTGTTACTTTTTGTGAAAGTGACACTTGTTGCACTTGGTCTCATAATTTTGATATATCATGTGGCATTTCTTCCTCTTCTTCATGAGTCATGCTAGATCTTTTAGGTTGCTTACTAGGTGTTTGCATTTTCTTTCTTTGGGGCATCAATTACTGATAATAATTCTTTACTATGCCCTTTAAATTCCTTCAAACTAATTTTCCAAACCAATATTAAGCAAAAATTTAAAGAAAACTACACACCTTTTCTCACTTTTTAGGAGCTTGATATTGAATCCAATGTATCTCTGTACTTTCAGATCATCTAGTTCGAAAATTGCAATTTGTAGTAGCCCTCTGCGTCCTCTTTCCAATACCACCAGTCTGATCTAAATTGGATTCTCTAAGAAAGAGTTATGCAAAATCTCCCAAGATGACCTGATTATAGACCTTTCCAAAAGAGTTAACTTGTATGAAGTGCCACGTGTCACTGTTTCAAGCTATGGCATTGAAAAATATATACAAGAAACTACAATCCGTCCTCTTTCGATAACTTCTTACAAAATTTCAATCTGATGCTCAAAGAGAAAGATATGAAGATTTTCTCCAGGTCACCTGTTTAATTCAGGAATGTAATTCAAGAGTCTGCAAAAATACCAACTTCCTCAGATCATATCTCCGCAAATATAGCGTGAAAAGATCTGAAAGTTAGACCCGAGGTTTAGTGCTATTTCGTCTCAAATGTTTTTTTTTCTTTTGAAACCTCGCAGAAAAAAAAGTTATAGCGAAAATACCACGATGACCTATTTAGAGCAGAGAAACCCTAGAATCCAAAGCTCTGATACCAAATGTTATGAAACCATCTCACAAAAATATAGAAAAGAGAGATCAATGCCTTAGAATTCAGTCTCTTCGAGGGGGAAACCTCCTTTACATTACACAAATGAACATTTCTTGGATGATTCAAATGACAAAACCTCTTTTCTATATATAGGAGTCTATCGAGTCACAATATAACCCAACTAACCTAACAGTAATAATATAAAGCCACAAAAATAACAATAGAGGGATTCTATGTGACACAATAATAAAAATATGGGGACAATAGGGGCTCAAAAATATTAATAAGGGATGCAACTACAATAGTAATGGGGCAATCACTACTATTATAGGGACCTAACAATATGAAACAACACTTTTAGGGGTTAAAGAGCCCTTGGTTTATCAACATATAAGATTGGGGTTGTAGTGCCCAAATATGTCTATAACACTGACCATATTTGAATTTTATTAAGTCCAATGGGATTGATAAGGTAAGTCTGGAAGGTAATCAGAGCCTCTATGCTCTAGGCTTCTTTATTACTCGGGTTAGGGTTAGGTTGCACAGGTAACTGGGGTCACACAAGTGGTGTAGGAAGAGGAGTTTAGAAAGGGGGAAATTATAGTTGTTGCTACATTGGTAATCCAAATGGGATTGTACTTTGGGTATTCCCCCTCTAGTTCTGATTCCAAGGATATGGTTGAGATGGAGGATATTGAATAGATGGAGAGGGGGACAACTGGTTCCAAGGCAAAGGAAACTGTGTTGGAGAAGGAGTAGAGTATTTCCATGGACATTGCTGAGCGTTATATGCATTATTCAAAAAAGTAAAAGAAGAAAAATATTGGACATACCTAGAGGCTATAGCTGTCATGGTCTCCTGGGTGCGATGAAATAAGATGACTAAACTTCTTCACTTGATTCTCTGAGCACTGCTTTCATTCTGGGAAGCTCTGGACATTGACCTGTAGAATGTTCTAACTCACTAATATTGGACAAGTTGATTTTGTTCATTTCACACTACCTCAAGTGATGTTTCTTCCAGTAATTCAGACATAACACAACTAGAGGTGTATCAACTTCTCCTTGTGTCTTCTTGATATTTGACGTCGTTATCTGGGCAAATAGAGCACTGAGGATGTTGATTTTCAAATTTTTAAATAAATTCATTATCCCTGCTCTTGTTACTCCTTGTTATAGACATATTTGGGCACTGCAACCTCAATCACATATGTCCATAAACCAAGGGATTATAAACCCCTAAAAGTGTTGTTTCATACCCTAAAGGAACAAGGTCAATTGATTACATCATTTCCTAGAAGTTCTCCCTGGAGAACTGGTCAAAAATGGACCATACAAACTGCTCCATGCTGAGGGTGTGATGCATCTCACCTGTCACATACAAAGGTTGCGATGCATACTAAAAATACCTTCTATAGGGTACGATGAGTGAGAGGAGACAAATGGCATAGGCAGTTTTCTAGGTGGAAACCCAGAGAATCTTCTAGAAACTACTCATTTAACACTTGCCTCCCTAAATTCGCCCAGGGATGAGTAAGAGATCATGAAATATCTAAGTGGAACCAAGAACTATTAGTGAAATGACACTAATCAAAATACCAGAAGCTGACTCACCCACCTGCAAATATCTATATATGGATCATTCATCCTAGAGATCTAGAGGGTGGAATTTTGTATTTTGTGAGGAGGTGGTATTGGTTTCTCTGTGAAACATTGTAGTGTTGGGTGATCTATATTTTCATGAGGTGAAGAGGGCTTTCGTGCTGGGAGGATGGCACTAGATGAGACAGATGGGTTGTAATCCTCTCTTCTACTACTTCTATCAATAAATCTATTTGAGTTTTCCTCCATATACTTGTATATTTCTGAATATTGTATTGGTGTATGTATTTGTATGGTTAATATACATCTTATACTATATTGTTTATGGTTATAGATCTCTATGATTTGATGGTATTATGTTGCTTTGACTGTACAGGTGTTCTTTTAAGTGGGACAAGTGAGGAAGGAGAGGCGAAGCTCTATCAAAGGAGGGAGGAAACAAGAAAGGAGCCAAGAAAAAGATTGAGGTTGGTACTCTCTGCTTCTCTCTCATCTATCTCTCATAAAGGAAAGCACAAGTAACTTTAGTTTGTTTGTTTCTAAGATAGCTACCCGTCTTAGTGGGACTAGCAGCTCTGAATGGACACTAGTTTTCCCTATAACATAATGGAAACCATACTAGGGATCGAATATTTTGATTGTTAGTTACTATTGTTTGCTTTATAAACTACAGATGGAGCCTGAAGTTAAGCCAACTAGCCTTCAAACTACTTTTTCTATGCAACTGAAAAGTAGATCAATGCTGATTTAATCAATCTCCGTGTTAGTTTATGAACTAAAAATCTGACTTGAAAACATCCCAAGTGCCCTGGTGGTAGCTCAAATAACCTCATTAGATCAGCCCCTATACTTTATGTTTACTACCTATCATAAGCTCAGCCTAAATCCCTGAACTTAGTTGCAAATTGTGAGTGAAGACCAAGCCCAGTCTCATCCCTGAACCATCGCACTATCTCTCATTGGTGACCTAGATGCATCGCACCTCCTGTGTGTTGCAAGTGAGATGCATCTCGATTTCCCTGTGTTATAGGTACGATGATTGAGTGAGACTGTTTCTGCCTCCAAATTTTGGTTTTTTCTTCATTGTCTTCAACATTATTCAGCAGTTTTGTTCTCTATGATCAGTATATCACTGTTGAAACCCTCTTCCTTTGCATTATTCAGCCTCCATTGATAAATAATTGTGAATATCTTTTAAGTATTTTTCATCATTTACAGTTCTCCTTTGCAAACAATAGCTTAATCAAACTGTCGTCTTTTGATTTTGAAGTGTCGTAAGTGTCTTTTTCAATCAAAGAAAAGAGTGTCGTAAATTCTTCCTCTTTTAGATAGTCGATTACACTTTTTCCATTGTATTTGATTTGAACCATCAATTATTTGAAATGTTGAAAGCAGTTTCCAAGTCGAAATTGAAAGTGTCGTCTAAATATTACTTTCATTTTTGAAAAGAAATTGCTAAAGTGTCGCTTTGAGGAAAGATAGTTCAGATCTGTACTTAGTTTTCTTTTTGTTATTCTCACATTAAGGAAACTGAAAAAGAAATACATGCATGTGCATTTTCGTTTAGACTGCATGCAGAAATTGATTTAGGACAATGCATCTTAGTGTGTGCTCTCTGCTCTATGTTGAAAGAATTTTACTTCTCTTTTCTTAGTAGCTAGGATTTTCATTGCTAAAAGAAAGTAAACGACTGTTTATCATCTTAGATTGCATATTTAGGAATTGTATATGTACATCACATGGTGAAAATTAAAGGCAAAATTCTTAAGAAAGATCAACTGTAAAATAAACCTCAATGAACATAAAAACGCTTTGCAACCTAACGCACAACATCTAGAAGTCTAGGCTAGAGACATATTCTGGCATCATAAAGCCTGGTAACTATCCTTTTTTATTGTAGGTTGGGTGATTCCTTCTCTTTGATATGACAAGTGCCAATACGGACTTGTGCTCCCACATACCATCGAGTATATATTGGGAGACAATAATAGGCTATATCCTTTATCCTTAAGAAGCCATGTCTACCACCCTATCGAACGCAATGCATTGAACACAGCATTCGGGAAGATTGATTTCCGTACATAAGAAGTATTTTGAAATTTTGTGATTGGTTGGGTAATCCCTTTGTTTATATTTCCAGAGTAGTCACTTTTGTTCCTTTTTAGATTCCTTAAAAGAAAATATCCATCTGATCACTTGTCACTTCAAGCTCATTAAAAATCGAAGGAGACTAGAGTCATCTTTAGCTTTTTCTCGACTCTTAAAAATTGAAAAAGAAAGTTGTGTCAAAGCGTCATAAAATTTATTTTAATTGGAATAACATCATTGTTCCCGCATTGGTCTTAGGTTGAGAAAATGGAGTCCACCAACTAAGGATTTCCCCTTGGAGGGAATCCTAGTCCTTTCTCTTCTTGGGGAGATGTTTGTGGTCCACACATGGCTACATTGTCCCTTCTAGGAATCACAATTGGCCTGCCAGTATGGATTTTCTTAACCTCTGTCATTCAAAACACCATAATTCCTCACCAATCACATCAACAACCAGATGATACTGAAGTCGCTCCCCCACCTTCTACTTCATTTGTTTCTCCCTCTCCTTCTTCCTATTCACTTGGTGAAGCTAGTAATGCTAAAAGCCAAGTAACTGAGAAGAAGAAGAAAGGGAAGGAGAAGAAGAAGAAGAAGCCAACAACAAAAGGAGGAAAACATGCATCGTCTGGCAAAAATCCACACACTGCACCATCCAAACCTAAATATCCATGTGTCATTTGTAAAGGATACCACTATCATCGAGATTGTCCTTGCATCCCATGGATCTTAAGGGACTGGTCTCCCCGATTTCACAATCCAGTGTCTTCAACCTCTGACGATCATGTTGACAGCACACCATCAACTAGTGAAAACGAAGTCAATGGACAAAAAGGAAGATCTAAATTTCCTTGTAGACTGTATGAAGGTGATCATGCCCTCCACCATTGTCCTTTCCTAGACAAAACTAAAAGAGTCTTGGATAACCATCCTGCGTTGCTGCAACGACTTCCTCTTGGATTACAAGAAACTCTTGCAGAATCCAACACTAGTTGAAAATCTGACTGACACACCTTTGTTGTTGGTCAAATCACCTATCATTAAAGATAAACCCTCTGAGTCCACACTGAACCAAAGTCAATAGGTCAAGACAGTAGTTAACCCAGTCTTGTCTTCAGAAGGTCCACCTTCAGATGATACAGTCACCAAAGAGAATGAGAACGACACCGTTTAAATTCTTTTTGTTAACACAAAATCTGATGAACATGGGGGCAATCTACCCATTCCTTTACCGCACGAAGGAATTTCATCAGAGATTCATCCAGCCGTTTACTCGGTCCCTCCTCCAAGCAATCTAGTCGTTTCCGTTGATTGGAATCTACTAGGGAGATCCCGCCTACCATCTAATGTACCATTCCGAATCATATTACAAGCTTACAGATGATCATGGCTTGTACTATCATAGATGAAGGGGCTTCCATGAGTATCCTTTCCTCAACTTCTTGGAAAGTGCTTGGTTCGCCATCGCTTCTAACTAAGTTTCGAAATCTGTCAGGCTTCAACAAAGGAACCAGTCGACCGTTAGGGATCCTTCCAAATTTTCTTATAACTTTGAGAAGGAAAACCATTCATATAAACGTGATGGTAGTCCAAGGGCCTCTAGATTACAATCTACTCCTTGGGTGTGACTACATTTATAGCATGGGAGCTATTGTTTCCTCACTCTTTCGAGTGATGTGTTTCTTGTATGAAGGCAATAAGGTCCAGCTCATTGACCAACTTTCATTCCCCAGTTCAAACACAGCTACTAGTCAAATGCCATCCCTAACTGGTCTTTTTGCACAAGGAATGTCTCATCAACCTCCAGTTTATCCACCTGATGAGCGCGAGTGATTCGGTGAATGTAACTAAACGCAGGGGGCATGCACCCTGGTCTGCTTTGGCAAGAAAACCCCAAGTATAAGGTAGGTTTCCATGTAGGATATATGACTAGTCTGACACACCCGTCCATTTAGGAAAATGGGATTAGATTGGAAAAGTATTCCCTCGTCAAACATTATGTGAGTGGAAGCTCCCACCATTCACCTTTGTCTATTTCGATGGATAGAGCCAAGGAAGAATTTTGTCTACAAATGCAGATGGAACAACCTTGCTTTAAGGCAAGAACTTCCATATGGTAACCTAGAAACTCTATTTTTCTTTATACTTGGGGGCATGCAAACCTTTTTTACGCAAGTGAAAAGTGACCAGTGTAACTCTAACCCCATAGTTTTTACTAACTTCAACTGCTTAAGTTAGGTGATTGGTCTTATCAACCATTCACCTTTGCAGGGGCCAAATTGCACCGGCAAAGTAAATGAAAGGTTTCTCATCAAGAAGATGTCCTGCCTAACCTCAGTAGTTCTTTAACACTTAGGACAGTAGTTCATCATTCCTAGCTTGCATACAAAAGGCTCCGGAGCAAATTTATGCATGGGGCAAGCTCCCTAAAAAATGAACCCCATAGTTTTTACTAACTTCAACTGCTTAAGTTAGGTGATTGGTCTTATCAACCATTCACCTTTGCAGGGGCCAAATTGCACCGGCAAAGTAAATGAAAGGTTTCTCATCAAGAAGATGTCCTGCCTAACCTCAGTAGTTCTTTAACACTTAGGACAGTAGTTCATCATTCCTAGCTTGCATACAAAAGGCTCCGGAGCAAATTTATGCATGGGGCAAGCTCCCTAAAAAATGAACCTACTAATGAGAGACATCCTTATTATACGACTTGAACGAGCAATGTTTGCTCGTTAAAAAATAAACCTAGCTATGAGCATATGTTCCCCCAGAGTTCAATCTCACTAAAAAATGAACCCACTTTCGGTAAATAACCTTTGTGATCACATTACTATCAAATTTTGAGCCCTGGTTGTGCTCTTACCATCACCTCCATTTTTTAGCTGATCATACGCCTCCACTTGATTGTTTACCCTTTTGACGAACAGCTGCGATGAGTGATTCTATTAGCCATCTTCTTTACAATGCCATGATTGAAAAGTTCCAAACCTTACCAGGAACCAACTGCTACACGAAAATATCACTCGTTCCTCAAAGACAAGTCTCTTTTAAGCTCTTTTTAGACTCATAAAATATAAAAATATTGCCGAGCAATTGGCCTCTACAGCTTGTTAAAGTGATTAGAAGTGCCATCCCTCCTCTGTATTTTAATATTTTTGGACCTAAGGAATCATTACACAAAAAGATCGAGCGCTTGTCTTTTTTGGCTCGTTAAAGTGAACGGAAAAGTCATCACTTTCGTATTATTTTATACATTTTCGGACTTAAGGGATTATACTATGAAAAAAGGATTACTGGAGTTTCCTTTCTGTCTCTTTTCAAAATCTCTAAAACTGAAAAGGACCGAGTTATCTTTTTTGTTAACCTCATTAAAACAATAGCGACAAACTTGTCCATTACAGACAAGAGCAAGTTTCACTATCGCTAGGCTCACTAAAACATAGCGACAAGTTTGCCCGAAGGGAAAATTATAGAACAAGCATATGTTATCCTCCTCAAGCTTGACAAAAATAAAGAGATACTGGTCAGCAATGACTGGGGAAAATTGGGAAGAAAACTTGAAGAACTTCATTGGTAGTAGGTCGCTCTTGAACATGACACTTTCACTCCATCACCATGATTGAGTCGGGTTGGGTTATTCTGTTCACTAGTCATATCACAATTGGTCCTTCGTATCGTCAATTTTTTGGGTTAATGCTACCAATCCATTTTAGTGTCATCGATATGTTCAAGAGAAGTTGCTCTGAGAATTCACCAACCCAGCTAATGCCTCATTTGCTACAATACTTTCACGCTCCATTCTTTCATGACTGCCACCCTGATGTATCATCATATCGTTTTCACCTCCACAAAATCATTTGCTCTGTTATATGTCATAGATGTGGGATTCATTAAGGCCCTCCTATGATGGGTCACTTCTTGTCGACATCAGCTAATTATCTAAGAAGTCAACTTAGGAACAACCATTTTAGTACTTTGAAGCTTGCATGCCTCAATGGCAAGTTTCTCACTTCTGGCGACAAGTATACCTCAATGACCTTCGACCGAAATATTTTGCATGGTGTTTGACATCGAATCATGTATTCACGTCATGCGAATTGTACTGCAATACATTGAGGGTCATTATCATTATCATTGATTCCTCTCATGCTTGTTAATAGCTTAGATCATTGGCTGGTAATTAGGTAATGTCTTTCCATGTTCGACATCAGAACATATTTTCACATGGATCGACTTGTACTTTGGGCGAAGACTGAACGAGTTTGAAGACTCCAGATCTATTTTCATCCATCTAGGCTATGATATACTCAGGAAAATAAAGATATCAAATGTACTCCATAGCTGCACAGACAATCATCCAAGCTAAAGGATGATGGCTCTACCAAAATCATTAGCCTGCCATACAGACAATTGTCTGTCCTTAGTACATGAAAATGACTTTATAAAGCTGATCATGGGAATGCCCGCCTCAGCTAGATCATGAAAATATTATGAATATAATGTATTGTATTGTATCTTATTACAGGTCACCTTCCAGTTCGAAAAACCTTGGATCTTCATGATAAAGCATTTCACCCGACATCAGAAGATTTACGACCTCATGCTTTATGTGGCAACTGTTATAGACATATTTGGGCACTGCAACCCCAATAACATATGTCCATAAACCAAGGGCTTCTAAACCCCTAAAATTGTTGTTTCATACCCTAAAGGAACAAGGTCAACTGATTACATCATTTCCCATAAGTTCTCCCTGGAAAACTGCTCAGAACTGGTCAAAATTGGACCATACAGACTGATCCATGTTGATGGTGTGATGCATCTCACCTTTCACATGCAAAGGGTGTGATGCATACTAAAAATCCCTTCTTTAGGGTGCGATGAGCAAGATCAAACAAATGGCAGAGGCAGTTTGCTAGATGGAAACATAGAGAATCTTATAGAAACGGCTCATTTGACACTTTCCTCTCTGAATTCGCCCAAGTATGAGTAAGAGATCATGAAATCTCCAAGTGGAACCAAGAACTATCAACGAAATGACACTAATAAAAATCCCACAAGTTGACTCACCCACCTGCCAATATCTATATATAGATCGCTCATCCTAGAGATCCAGAGGCTAGAATTTTGTATTTTGTGAGGAAGTGTTGTTGGTTTCTCTATGAAACATTGTAGTGTTGGGTGATCTAGATTTTCATGAGGTGAATAGGTTTTTCATGCTGGGAGGATGGTGTTGGCTCAGAGACCTGGGTTGTAATCCTCTCTTCTACTACTTCTATCAATAAACCTATTTGAGTTTTCCTCCATATACTTGTATATTTCTGAATCTTGTATTGGTGTATGCATTTGTATGTTTAATATACATCTGATCCTATATTTTTATGGTTATAGATCTCTATGCTTTGATGGTATTATGATGCTTTGAATCTACATGTGTTCTTTGAAGTGGGACAAGTGAGGAAGGAGTGGTGAAGCTCTGTCAAAGGAGGGAGAAAACAAGAAAGGAGCCAAGCGAAAGACTGACGTTGGTACTCTTTGCTTCTCTCTCATCTATCTCTCATAGAGGAAAACACAAGTAACTTTAGTTTGTTTGTTTCTAAGATAGCTACCCATCTTCGTGGGACTAGTAGCTCTGAATGGACACTAGTTTTCTCGATAACACTCCTCCACTTGTATATTTTTTGTATTCGGGAAGAGATATCTCAAATTGTGCTTCTTCCCTTTGACAATCCTCTAGAGCATCTCAGACAGAGATTTATGATTTCGGTGACTAGTTCCTAAGACATGTCCCCTTTTCCTAATAGATTTAGGGTATCAAGGCAGTCATACCTCATTCCTATTATGAATATGGTCTTCAAGGTCTCGTGATCTAAATCACTGTGTTTAGACCTCTACAAATTATAATGAAACTGCTCCACATAGTCCTCCTATCTCTCATCCTCCTTCTATGTCATCTTGAATACTTCTTCTCTTAAGTCACTAGTTCTGCAATAGTATTGATACTCTAATAAAAATGCATCCTTCATATTTCTCCATGTTCGAATAGAAGAAGAGCCTAACCCCATGAACCATCTAAGGCGTGATCCTTTTAGAGTAGTAGGAAATAATTTTAATTTCTAAGCATATGAAACATAGTCATAACTCCTACACAAGACATCAAATTCAAATAAGAAGGTGTCAGAGTCTTCTACAGTCATTCCTTGAAACGATGGTAAGGGTGATAAAGGAATATTTTTCGTGGGAGCCTCGCCTCTGATATCCCCAATTGGGAACTAAAAGGTGGTGACAATAGCTTTTGTTTTAGTGTTGTTTTTATTGTTTTTCCCCATTTTTAGCCCTTCTAATCCTTGTTGTAACAAACATTCTTCAAATTGTTCTTGTGATTGTCTTGCAGGTGAAATTCGTAGCTCATACAGCTTCAAGGCTAGCTGTTTCCCTGCCCTACCTGAATCTGGATATTAATAAACCAATAAGTTCTCTCTTCTTTCATCTTTTTGATGCCCCCTTTCAATTTCCCTTTATCCCTTAGTCCTAATGTTCTGGTTACTATATTCCCCCCATTGCTCTTGAATTGGATGCTTAATATTGGGAGTGCTTTCACTAGATTTAGAATGGTATGGTCCTAAGATAGAGGAACCAGAGGTTTTTGTCCCTATTATGGGAGTAATAGCTTTTTGTGGCCCTATTTTCCTTACGCCCTTTTGATAAATTTACTATTTGTTTTCTTCCCTTGAGATCAGTTCATGGATATTTGTTTTCCTTCCCAAATCTACACTCTCCCTTTCCTTTTTACAACCCATTTTTCTTGTGACTAATTGGAGTGGGAAGTATTTTTTGTATTTACATAATTCCTACAACTTCACACATGGACCTTATGTATATTAATTCACACCCTAAGTGTCTCAGTCTTCGAAAGTGGTGAGCCTGCCCAGGTATGTTAGAGTGACGCACAGGTTCTTACCTCTTGCCTTACCAACCATCAACTGAAGAATTGAAGACACGATTTAAGGAAAAACCAAAATGCCACACCCTAAGTTCCCTACTGATCACAATTATGAGCCCGCCCAGGTATATTGAAGTGATGCACATGTTCTTACCTCTTGCCTTACCGCCCTATGATTGTGGAATAAGAACACTCTATCATCAAACAAACAACTTGGCTCATTGTATCGTGAACTACCATCCCTAGCAACGATGCCAAAATGTAGTGTTGTTTTAATTAATCCTAATTGACCAATATTCCAAGCATTTAAATTTCAACCTAGGTTAGGTATTTTATTTCAATAGAGTTTGCACTATCTGTGTTGATACACGACAACTAAGAGTGAAAGTAGAAAACAGTAAAGAATGTCGTTGAATCAATTGCAAAAACTAAATCATTCATGCAAAAATTAAAACACTCTACACAAATGAAATCACACTTCACAATTACCAGAGCATAGGCGCACCACACACAGTACTGATAACTACACCAGCTGTTCAACTACCATACTACTAATCAAATCGGTGTAACAACATAACATAATTCTGGAACTGAAGAAGATATATTCTACAAATTATACAACGACAGTAGAAAACCATACAAAAAATAAAAGGGAGAAAGAATAATATACAGCTACTCTACCACTGTAGTCCTTGCTAAAGAGGAGGGTCCTTCCTCCCTAACACGAGATTAGTTAACAAATCATCTAAGAAACAACAATAGCATCACTGCAAGGTATTTGATATTAAAAACAATTAAAATTTACAAGATAAAAATAACAATACTCTCTATGTCATCTCCCATACTTGAGAGATTAAGTTTCTCTTATAGTTATTACATACCCAAAATCAGGATTAGATCAGTCATGAGAATCTCATGATTCTCATGCTGATCATAAAATAGAAATCATTGTAACTAGTTCCTAAATACAAATACTATTTAAATACATCAGTTAAGATCATAACCACTTGGATCTGTCACTTTCCAAATAAAAAATTCATAACTTCCAATAGTTGTTGCGTGGAATAGTACCCATGACTTTGCCAGCTACGGTGTAACAACATCCTTTGGTCAAATGATGATTTGGGATGTAACGGCAATCAATGGGTAATAACAACCTTGTAACGACACCTGAGGTGTAATAACAGTAACTTGTGACAACAACACTTGTAACAACATCGTGGTGTAACAACAAGATCTATAACAACACATAGAGTGTACAACAATCTGTTCCATCCTGTTCTTATTCCGATCAGCGCGACTATTCATTCCATAACCTCGTTCCCGCAAGCAACACCTGAAAAAGAGGATAAAAAATGGAAAATTAACATGATGGAAAAATGGGTTGTCTATAATAAGGAAGAGGTGATTAACATGTAAAGTTTTGTTGGCTTGGAGGGAAAAATGATCAAAACTGGGGAAAGAAAGTATAGGAAATGGGTATAAAAACTACACTCAGCAACCTTTACACATTTCTTCATAAAAAATTCAAGAAAATTCAAAATTTACTTCTTTAAAATTGGTAAATATTGGAATTCCACTACAAGAACACAACATATTTATAAACCATGCTAACCTAAAGACATTTTCACTCCCAAGAACACCATAATGAATTTAGGAATTTGAAAGGCTATGTGCTGCATTGACCATTTGTTGCCTCAAGAATTTCATGACCACTACTTCCACCCTCTAGAAATTTATCATCCTCATCACTTTTCCTTGAAAATACTCTATGAAAATGTGACAAAATCCATCCACGGTAAGTCTATTCAAGCATTAACTATATCACCAAAAATTTAATATGCATAAAACATGACTATTTGTTGTAGAAACCCACTCACCCAAATCATGAATATACTTGAGCAATCATTATCAACACAATTACCAAATCAACTATTGCTTAAAAAATAGAATGCGAGGTGTTTCAACCAATAAATTTCATATACAAATTTCCAAACATTAATCCACAGGTCCTAAGAATAAATTTAAACTCATTAGTTATAATTTTTAATGAAAAATGGTCACCGTTTCATCATCATTGTGAATGATAAATCACATGCTAGAGAAAATTACTATAGAATGTATTTTCTTAGTTAGAATTTAATGCCATAACAAATAGACTCCCATCCTATAAGCATTTCATTCTTTAATTCTTCTTAGAATTGAAATTTGTTTCTACCTTGAATCTAATCTTGTTTCAACAAAACAATCACTCAACCCGATATCTTATACCTTGGTTAAGATATTTTAGACACCTAAACAAATATTTGTTTGAATTACTTTTTTTTTTTCTCAATCATTTTAAAGAGGATTTAGTAAATATTTTGATCTAACTGAAAAACATGCATTAGCCTCAACTTAAACTTTAATTCTATATGGTTGGTTGTTACCAATTACAATTATAATTCATTTTTCCACAATATTTCAATAAGAGTGCATCTAACATAATAAAATTGTAATAAATATTTGTATCTATGTTATAGATGTATTTTATAACCTCTAATAATATGCATCTTCTTGGCCATTTATATATCATTAAGTTTCATGCTCTTCCTCCATGTATGTGTTTCTCCTACATTTATGACATATCTGCTACTTATATTTAGGAAACTCATAGGCTACTCATGACTACACATGAGATCCTTCAAAAAAAAATAAAAAATAATATACATTCACTTTCAAGTGGAAGCCATGGGATTTGTACACTTGTTAGAACTATAACTTCTACCTTGAATTACGTTAACTGCATTCGCTTGATATAAATAAGGGTTATTGATTGGAAGAAGGGACAAGGGTCCTTGGGAGAAAATATATGTTGGCCCATAATTCTAGGAGTAATATCTTTGTATTTTTATTGTTTCCCCTCTTTAAATCTATCTAGTTTTGAATTTATTTCTAATTTGATTTGGGTCAAAAAAATCTCATAGTTTTGTCAATCAAAGTAAAGTTTTTAAAAGTATAGGCGAAGTATAAGCAATTAAGTAATCTAGGTGGGAGGAACCCAAACTCTAGTGATGAAGGTTCCCATAGAATTTTTCAACTCTAAAGTTGTATTTTTATTTTCATGTTTAATATTTTATGAATATCTCTCTTCTCCTCCTATTCCCTCCACCCACCCCGCAAAATATCATGGTGCAATACATTTGATGTTTTGATTTTAATTGATTATTTGGGGATGAACTAACCTCTTTATTTTATTTAGAATTGGTGCATGTTGAGTTTATTTTATCATTATATGTATTTATCATAATTCATATGTGTATCTCTATTTGGATTTCAAAAATGTTTCTAGAATATTTAGAAAAATATGTGTTTTTATGCATTGTAAGAAACAAGTGAAAGGAGAAAAGACCAACATTTTTTCTTCTAACATGTTTGGTTTCATTTTGGTTTCCCATATCCATTGTATCTTATTGAGACTCATAATTTCTTGGGGAATTTTGGTCAACTTTTTTGGGGTTAATGGACACTAAGATTCAAAAGAGAACTACTTTTCATCTGCAGACCAATGGAAGAATGGGGGTAGTCAATAGGATAGTGATACACTTTGAGGATGTTATAGCAAGCATACTAAGACTTGAAATGAACAATTGTAATATTTCAAACATGCCTGTAATCATAGCATACATTTTTCTTCATACCAATCCTCTTTGAGATAAGTTTTGGATATTTGCCTAAGTCTCCTTTGTACTTCACTCTTGGGAAAGATTTAGTGGCAAGTGAATGTAATGATATAGGAAACGCCAATGTTTTTTTCTGAGATATCCAATTGGTTCATCAAGCTGTATAAGAATAATTCAAAAATATCCAAGCAAATTAACTGGGCTAGACATAACAAGCATCATGTTGATGTTATGCAACCAGCTCACAAAAAAAAAGATAGATCGGTGACTTAAAAATTATCCTCTTCAAGGGCGAAATCTCCTTTACATTATATAAATGAACATTTCTTGGATCATGCAAATGATAATACCACCTTGGTATATATGGGAGTCTAAGGGGTCATAATATAATCAGAGCCTACATAACAATAATAATGTAAGGAAACAACACTAATAATAATAATAAGAATAAATGGGATACACTAGTATTATAGGGACCTAACATGCCCCTCTCCTTCAAAAATAAATTCCTCAACCCTTGAGTAGTTCAAGATGCTTCTGTATAAAATTATCCTCCTATTGGGTTTGGAGCCTGATTATCTTATGTATTCAAATGTACCATTGCATTGGACCCCAGTTTGTAATGGGGCAGAAATAGCACCTGTAAAATATTTGCTACAGGGGGGGTCCAGGGGGGGCAGCTGCAACCTTTGGAAGCCCCCCCTTAGTGGGGGGATCGAGGGCAGCGCCCCTGAAGCTAAAAATAAATGTAAAATTTCTTTGTAAAATGTTGTAATTTCGTAGTCAATTTGATCCATTCATTAGGCAGAGATCTAACGGTAGAATTTATGTTTAATTTATGGTTTTTTTCCCTAGAAGGAAACCCCTCGCTATATATGAGGGAATTGTATTGTGTCTACGTAGATCTATATTTTGAGCGAGAAGAGAGACATCCTTCAGACTTCGGTAAAACTATGATAACATCAATTGAGACATCCTCCCAAATTTGACCTAGAATGGCTAAATGTTGTAACAGAGTTGGGGTCTTAATTGTCTCAACTTTATTTCCTTAGAAAACCAAACATTTTTCCATAAAATTTTGAATATCATATTTAAGACCATCCCAAACAAATTCCTTCTTGACCTTATGGTAAGTCTTAAAATCCTGAGTGTCTTCCTAAGGGGTAGGTTTTCAATTCCAAAAGAATATTTTATTTGAGTTGGGAATTCTTACAAATATATAAGTGATCTTTACACCATAATGAATAATTTTTCCAACTAAATGTATCAGATGTATTGGGATCTTGCTGCAACTTTTGAACGAGTGTCCACACATCTTTTTCATTATTTCACTCATCCCTTGCTTCAATTATCCAATCAAGTTGGATAATATAAAGGACACAAAGTAATGCTTCCACATCCTCATCCTTTCCTAAGAGTGCATCTGTAACAACATTTTTCATCCCTTTTTGTACATGATTTCAAAGTCATAACCCAACATGTTTGTAACCCATTTTTTTTCTCTTATAAAGATAATATTTGTTCCAAAAAGTATTTAAGGCTATCATGATCTTGTTTTACTTTTAAGTGCCTTCCCATTAGGTAAGGTCATCATTTCCTTAGTGCATGTAGTATTTCCAACATTTACTTCTCATAAATAAGGTTTTGTAAATACTACCCTTTGATTGGATGAATTTCAAAAGAAATGGGCCTTCCTTCTTGCATTAAAATAGCACCACCTCCATTTCCTAATGCATCACATTCCATAATAATTTTTTTTGAAGTTTTACATAGCTAAAATTGGTGCTTGGCACATTGACTCTTTAAGATGTTCAAAGGCCTTAGTTACTTTTGGAGCCCAAGAAAATGCATCTTTATTTAGTAATGTTGTTAGAGGTGTTGGTATTCTCCCATAATTCTTAACAAACTTGGGATAATACCTTGTCAACCCGACAAATCCTCGAAGATAATTTATGGTTGTCGGGATTTTCCATTCCTTAATGGATTTAATTTTGTTAGGGCTACCTTAACACCCTCATGAGATACAATATGACCCAAATATTCCACCTCTTGTACTCCAAAGAAACATTTGGAAGATTTTGGACATAATTGTTTCTCCTCCAATAGTTTGAGCACCCTGTCAAAATGTTGAACATGATCCTTCGAAGACTTGTTGTACACTAGTGTATCATTAAAAAATACTAACACAAATTTTCTAAGAAAGGGTTTGAAAATGAAATTCATCAAACCTTGAAATGTAGAATATGCATTAGTAAGGAAAAAAGGTATGACCAAAAATTCATAATGACCCTCATGAGTTCTGAATTTTATTTTTGTAATGTATTTAGTTTTCATTCTAATTTGAAGAAATCCTTAATGAAGATCTAGCTTGCTGAAGTAAATTTCTCCATATTATTCATCCAACAATTCATCAATGACATTAATGGGAAATTTATCTTTAATCATGAGATTTTTGAGCTCCTTATAATCCAAACACATACGCCATGATCCATCTTTCTTATGCACCAATACCACTGGAGAAGAAAAATAACTTTGAATAAGCTTTGACTAGGTTGAATTATACTAGTCTCTAGCAATTTTGAAACCATATGTTCAATTTCACTCTTTTGGGAATAGGCATATCTATAAGGCCTGATGTTTGGAGGAACACTTCCTGGAATCAAATGAATAGCATGATTATGATCATGAATAGGTGGGAGGATTTTGGGAGTCTCAGATACCTTGGAAAGATTGTCCAAGACTTTTTGGATATCTAGAGAAATATATGATTTCAATGTTTGAACCTCTATTGATCACAATTGTGCAATTACGCCCCTCTTTTCTTTCTATGGAATATTTTCCATGCCATTAGAGTTTATTATTTTTCTTGGTTTCCCTATGATACCCCTTAATTAAACTTCCTTTCCTTACCAAAAAAAATTCAAGAAAAGTTCTTGAAAATTAAAAGCTATCGTCCCTAAAGATTGTAAACATTGGACACCTAGTACAACATCAACACCACCCATCGGAATGGAAATAATTGGACTATCCAATAAATATTCCCTCATGGTTAGCTTGATATTATGACACCTTCTAGAGAAATTTATAGTTCCTCCATTTGAAACTATCACTTGACACTCTAGTGTTGGATATAACAAGCAATTTAATTCCTTGGCTATCTTACAATGAATAAAGTATGGGTACTACTTGAATCAATTAGCACTATTACCTTTTTCTTCTTGATATATCCTTCTATATTGAGAGTTAGAGGAGTGGTAATTCCTGCAAATGCATTACAAGATATGGTCATATTCATTTCTTCTTTATTTGGGGTTAGTTCCTCGGGTATATCCTCCTCTTTGGATGTTTCTTGTTCCTTTTCTTCCTCCTCTTCACAATATATGTAAAACAATTTATTTTCATCACACTTATGACCTTTAGTGTATTTTACCTCCAATTTTTGTGGTGTAAACCTTGTAGGTTGTGGAAGGCTAGTAGCAGCAACACTTTCTTTTAATAGTTGTGAGTGGTAGACTTCCTTGTTGCCATAATTTTTCTTTCAAATTTTCTTGCCACCTTGAATGTCTTTTCCAATGAATCAGGTTCCCAAATGTGAACCTCATGTTGGATGTTATCCTTTAACGTCCCTATAAAGACATCAATCCTATGCTCCTCTGGAGTATCATTTACCTTGATATTCAATCTTTGGAAGTCCTCAATGTGCTCCGCCATTGAACCCTTTTGTTTGATATTTATAAATTGGTTAAAGAAGGTATTTCTCTATGTATCCTCATAATATGCTACCAATTCTTCCAAAAAAAATGTAAAAGTGACAAATGATTTATGAGAAAAAATCCATCGATACCAAAGAGACTGATTTTTCTATAAATATAAATATTAAATGTGTACATTTTGTCTGTTCAACACATCATGTAGATCAAATAATTGCCCCATCTATAGTATCCATGCTACCAAATCCTTGCCAAAAAACTTCCTTATATCAATATTTAGAATGTGGTTAGTCTTCAACCCACTATGGTAGTCTCTAAAATCATAATTTTTATTCCTTTCATCCTCATTGTCACTTTCATGGAGTACCTTGTCACCACTAGGAAGCATTTCCTATACAAACTTTGTCAAACCTTCCTTAACAACCTTCAGGTCCTTTTTAATTTATGTTTTTAAACCATCCTCCAAACCTTCCATCTTGAAATTTATCATTCCTTCCATATCACATTTCGAACCATCCATCTTAGCTTCCAGTTCATTTTTGGTTACTCTTTGCGAGAGTGAAATTTGTTGCACTTGGTCTCAAAATTTTGATATATCATGTTGCATTTCTTCTTCTTCTTCACGTGTCATAGTAGAGATTTCTGGTTGCTTACTAGGTGTGTCCATATTTTTGTTTCGAGGCATGTTGAAATTAAAAAATAATATGTATGCTACACTAAGCCCTCTGAATCACTTCAAACCAAATTTTCAAACAAATGTTATGCAAAATTTAAAAAATACACTCATTTTTCTTTCTTTTTCAGAAGCTTGATATTGAAACTATTGTATCTATATAAATTTGGCTCTATAATGTCTAAAATTTATCTTGTGGTATCATTCTGAGTGTTCTTTCCAACCCCACATTTCAGACCAATATTGGATTCTTAAATAAATCGTTATGCCTAGTCTCCCACAGTGACCTAATTGTAGACTGGTTTAGTAGAGAAAACTTGTATGGAATGCCACATGTCATTGTTTTGACCTTTGGGTATAAGAATGAAACACAAAAAACTACAATTTGTTCACTTTTAGCCATTTGTTTATGAAATTCAAATTTGAAGCTCGAAGAGAAAGTTGTGGTGATTTTCCCTAGGTCACTTGTTTGAGATTGAATTCTGCAGCGTGCATGGACCCTCACTTCCTTAGATCATATCTTAGAAAATATAGCAAACGAAGATATGAAATTTCTACATGAAGTTCAACATTAGTTCTACTCTATGTGGTAGAAATTCCAACTTTTGAAGACTAATTGAAACAAATTATAGCAAAAATTCCAAGATGACCCATTTAAAGTAGTGAAACCCTAAAATCCAAAGCTCGAGTACTAAATGTTATGCAACGAACTCAAAAAATAGAATAAAATATAGATCAACGACTTAAAAATTATCCTCTTCGAGGGGAAACCTACTTTACATTACATAAAAAAAAAATATTCTTAGATCATACAAATAATAAGACCTCCTTGGTATATATAGAAGTCTAAGGAGTCACAATATAACCAGAGCCTACATAACAATAATAATGTAAATGCACAACAATAACAATAGTGGGCTTCTATGGGGCATAACAATAAAAATATGGGGGATACATGGGAACAACAATAAAAATAGGGGTTACACTAGTAATAACAATAAGGGGGATATACTATTATTATAGGGACCTAACAGTTGATGAGGACTTTCAAACTACTGATTAATTTTGGATATGCATTTTTAAATAATGCCTTAAAGGTGAAGCTAAAATATCAAGTTAATTAAGTATGTTTCATTCAAAATCTTGGAAACTTTTAGTGACAAATTTTTTCAATTGTAGTTACCTCCACATATGCATATGTATGTTGTGGTTACTGTTGAAAAATTGTAACTATTTAAGCCTCCTATGATCATGGATCAAGGTGAGAAATCTCAAGTTCCTTCCATAAAATATTTTTCTTTTGGATATCTTGATGAGTTGTGGGAAGATGTTACTCTTAATAGGAAATAAAGGACTTCATGAAGAAGAGATGTGGAGTATATTCATGCGGGTCTAAACCAAATTTATATGAGTAAATTATGATGCATAGAAACTAGGAAAGTGAGGGAGTTGTACCCTCACTTATTTTCTAAATGTAGGTAGAATTTTTCTTGTCCAAAAGTTTCATGGTGGGGAGAAGTGATCCTCCAATTAATCTAATCAAGAGATTCCATGGTGATGTGACTTCCACCAACCTTTGAATCAATATAGAAATATTCCAGAGAAAACTCATGCTAATGTTAAGCTATCATGTCACTCTTACATGTCAAATAAGTCACCCTTCCCATATAGATACAAGGAATTTGTTTCAACAAATTGCAAAAAAGGAGATAAAATTGGAGATGCTTCTTTTATTCAGATTGATCTATGGTCATATTACTGAAATTGATGAGCATTTATATTTCATTAAAGGAAATTAGTTGGCATATACATTCCTATTGATCAATATTGTAGTGGAAATTAGGGTTTTTCCATTCATTATTCATAGTTCCAGCAAGATGAGATTCCTTGTAGTCCCTCAAATTATTTGGTGTTAGACTAGAACTCATCCATCAAAATCACCATTATAAAAGGTTTAAAAAACATCTCGACTTTGGAATCAACCTCTAAATTTTGACTTCGATCATGGCTATCCAAGAAAGGATCACGTTGATAGTCATGAAGGTGGAGTGAGAGAACAAATAACAAAGAAAAACTAGCTTGGAAAAAAGGGCCAAGAGAGATCCATTAAAGCCATTTTCATGGGAGAAGGTTGTTTTTTTTTATAATAGATTGAAACCCATTTTTTGATATAATGATGTAGTTGCATTATTTTTAATGGATCGTATTATCAATTCAAGTTAACTTGGAGACAGTTCATGAGGGTGAATTCTATTATCAACTTGTGTTCTCCTTATGTTATTTTAATATAATAATTTCTAATTTTAATTATTTGAATGTTATGATTTTAATTCAATAAGCTAATTTTCTTTATTCAATTGTAGAAATTTAGAAAATTGTTAAAAAAACTAAAATAAGTAGAGAAACACAATTATCACTAATTTCGTATCAGTTCACCCTACACATACTACTTGATGGTTATGTTGGATTTTTTAAGAGAACATATTTTTTGTATCACTATGTTTCCCATCTCATCTAGAGATTATTTTGAACACAAATATTACTTATTTCTATTTTGTTTGAATGTCTTTATCTCATATATAGATAAATTGAAAAGTTTCTTATCATTAATTTGTGATTAATGAAGCTTATTTCCTCTTTAATGTCACTATTTCTAGCATGTTCTTTGATAGATGATATCACCTTAATGTATATCTTTAATTAAGGCCTCTAAAATAGCTAGATAATAGTAATTAATTTCATGACTCATATGGACAAGGAGGTCACTTAAAAAATACATTTATGGTTTTCGATGGTACCAAAAGGGATCTCCATAACATTCATGTTTGTTACAAAGGAAAGGCAGTGTATGTGAATGCATCTTATACTTTTCTATATGTTCTTCTCTTTATTGACATTTCATATGACCTGTGCACTCAAGGTCAACGCAGCAAGAGTTGTGTTTCTTTAGCTCTTATATTAGATTGGTAATTCTCCCATATTGGTATCATTATGATTCAACTAAGATAAACCTTTTCCATGATGTTGTATAATTGACTTCATTATATGGATGTGAGCTATCACATTGTAGAGTTCAATTTTTAACCTCTTATCACTATGGTGTTATTTCAAATTATTAACCTTTTTCATTTACTTCATTTCGTAAACAATTATAGTATATATGACATATTAGAGTTCAAGGTTTAACCCATTCTCACTATGGTGCTACTTCAAATTATTAACCTCTCACGTTAGCTTCATTTCTTAAATAATTCTATTCTTCGTAAGAAAAGGTAACTTTTTCTTGTGCTTTAACTTTTCGTGCACCTAACTAACCATGCCTCTTGACAATATTTGCATGTGGAGGTTATGATTCTTTTGTACTTATTTGGATTAGATATTGATATCCTTCCACCATATCTTTTCTCTATTCTTGATACTTGAGAATCTAAAAGAGTGATACATACACTAATTAAGGTGGGGAATCATAGAGCATACATGATATGTCCTTAGGTTTTATTAGGAGTCTCTTTTTAACAAATTTCATCATTGTTGTTATACTTCTAATTATATTTAGAATTATTATGCATTACTTTGAGCTATTTATGATGCAAACTATCTCATATGATTTTCTTTCATCATGGGTTGCTCAAAGTTTATTCTCACTAGCTAAGGATAGAGACTAGTCATTGTTATTATATATGTCAAATATGTAATAAGGAGCCTCAACGTAAAGACATTTCATTTTCTTTCATTTGAAACAATTATGAGATAAATGATAGATATTTTTTCTTATTCAATCATCCTCACACTACTAAGTATTGGATTTATATGAAAGCCAAAAGTTTTTTTTCCTTTTTTATAAAAATTTCTAATGAACACATGCAAACAACACCTATATTTATGACTAAGATATCATGTTGTCATAGATATGACTCATAAGCTATGAAAACATCATTTTCTTAGGAGTTTATTTTACGGTGTATTATTATCCCATAGTCACCTAGGACTTGCACCTAGCCCTCTCTGCAATAAAGAAGCCATTTATATATGTGCATTATCAATGGGTGGAAAACATGTTACCTAGAGTAATCAAACTCTAGTAGAGGTAATGTGATATCCCTTGACTTAGAGTTTAATTGTGAATATTATAGATTTCGAGTGTGTTCCATGCTTTGACTTTAAACTTGTTTAGGACTGGTTTATCAGTATTATGTCACTGATAGTTATATTATGTAAAGTTGTTTTTTTAAGTTGTTAATAAAAATTTGGAAAATAATTTTGCAATTGCAATTCACCAAAGAAGTTAATGGTTGAATTTAATTAGCCTTGATGTTTTAGGATGTAGGAATCTAATCCGAGGATTACATTATTAAATCTAGAAAATTTATTGATTAATAACTCTCCCAGTAAGATAGGGTGTTGTCTTAGGAGGTTGGGGAAAGATAAAAATTGAGTTTTAGCATACCTTGGAAACATCAAAGAGAATAAAATGTAAGGTAGGGATTAATGAAAGACTTCAAATTTTTAAAAATAAAACAAAGACTCTTGGAAATATATCATTGTTGAGAAAATAAACCCAAAATATGTTACTTGAGAATGACATTAAAACTCAATCAATACAAATTGCAGAGAGGCATAAAAGTAACAAATTCAATTAGGGTTATTATATTGTAGTTTAATAAGCCTTGTAAAATTAAATCATGCTATGACATGGTCCAACCATAAGTAGATATGATCGAATATTAAAGTTAAAATTTCATTCTAGGTCAAACAAAACCAAATTGTCATGTTTGGGGTTTTAACAATAAACCCTAATATGTAATTGACCAAGAAATAATAAAAGTTACAAGAAATTTTGTTTATTTATGAGAATATTAACTCACGATTTGAAGAGCGAACCTTTCTCAAAAGTTGACCAACCTCAGAGCCATTTCGAATAATAAGGCCAAAATCTATAATATGACTCCACAAATGAAGCTAAATACTAGGAAAAACAAGGGCTTAGTTTAAAACCCCTACTTAAATAAATACAAAGAAACTTGTATATAGAAATAAAAATAAAAATATATGCATATACAATAATTCACCTGAAGAGAAAAAAATGAGAAATCCTTCATGTAACCGGTTTTTATTAAGCATGAGAGTTGAGTACCAAAGAGTTACATTGGTAAGTAAGAGAAACCTGGAAAATTCTGGGAAACTCTAGGGAAAATACCTCCTACAAATCTATGAGAACAAGAAAATAATTGTTTAGAGCTAATAAACATAAAATCATCAAAATTACAAAGAAAATAATTGTAGACCTATAAAAGTACTTCATACCTACAACATGATTATTTATCCATTGGAACTGCAACACATTTCCACTCAAAGAGATTAAACAAGTTTTAGAGAGAGAACATAGTTACCATTATTTTGTGTTGACAGTGAATGGCGAAGTTAAGTCTAGTAGCAGAGAAGAGTAGTGATCTACTACAAACCCAAGCAAAAGAAATGACAAATAATATGTGGAAACAAAGTCATTACAATTGGAAAAAAAAAACCTGACAACATTGATCGTTGATTAATCAAACTCTCATTTCAACTCTCAATTATAGGGTTTACAAATGTTTCCATGTTACACCACATGAAAGCAAGTGGAACCATCATCATGGCTCAATGAAATCATGTCATGAATAGGAATGGGACCACATCAAAAGTTCCTTAGATTACCAAATTAAATTCATAGTTAGGTTATATATTTATGTGCCTATAAACATTAAAACCAATAGTTTAAAATACTGCCTTCCAATAATTAGATACAAGGTGCAAGACATATGAATTTTTATACTGCGGGTAAAGCATATGTAGAATCCATCTAGTGTTTGGGATTTAATAAAACTTTTGAAAATATATAAACCAAGTGTATGGACATGTTTATTATGTAAAAGACCCACAAGTTTAGGAAGATAATGGTAAAACCCATAGGCTCACATTATGACCATAATTGTTTCAATAAATATATGTTGCTTGAAAAACCAATGTGGGATATATATATATATAGATAGATAGATAGATAGATATATACATGGAATTGTTTTATAATAATTCTATTAAGGGATTTAAGAAGAATTTAAACCTAATTTAATGCATAGACATTCATAGTAAAGACATATATTAAGGTGGATTAAAATACACTATTATCAGTCTAATATTAAGGGTAGCTTAGTATGTCATGAGTTCTGACATCTATAATTACCCTAGTAATCTGAAGGCCATACTAGCTACATATCAATTGACCGGCATAACAACTTTGTGGTTGGAAGAAAATAAAGAAATAAAGAAAATTAGAGGAAAAAAATTGACTTATAAATTATTCAAGAAAGAATTTAAAAATAATTATTTAATAGAGAGGTATTTCGATGAGAAAGCTATTGGCTCCCATGAGTTAAGATTGGTCCAATTAATAGTGGATGATTTTGTGAAGAAAATTATGAGCCTGTTGCGATATGTACCATATGTTAAAGACGAAAAGGAAAACAATCAAAGTTTTATCAATTTTTTACCTTTTTCCTACAAGGAGAGGATTGAATTTGATAATCCAAAAACATGAATGAAACGATAAGAAAGGAAAAACTATGCTACAACTAGAATAAACAGAAAAGTGATCATTCTAAGGGTTAGGTGGAAAAGAGGAATGAAAATTCAATACTAAAAATAAGGTATTTAGGAAACCTACATTTACCAATACTTTTAAAAGTTTTCAAGGGTAAAATTATAGTAGGAATGTGAATCATCATAATAAAATAAATTAGAGAAGTGGGAAAGTAGCGGAAATATGGAACCAAAACAATGGTGAATTCTCTAGGCCACCAATCAATTGTTGGGGTTATATTGAAAATCATATTTGGAGGGATTGTCCACAAAATCCTTTGAATAGGAAAGAAAAATGCATAACATTCAAGAGAAATCTACAGTAAATAATGTTACTCATAATATTCCAAGGACTAGTGCAATGCTAGTTGATAGAAAAGTTGACCATCAATCCACCATGGTGGAGATCCAAGGTAAAATATTTTGAAAGATTGTATTTATGTTAATTGATCCTAGCTCTAATTTGAGTTATATTTATCCTTCTTTGATTAAACATTGGTTAGTGCAATTAGCTACAAGAACCAAAAGAAGAGTTACTGAAATTATTAAGGATTGTTCAATAGACTCAAATGGATTGCACACTAAATTAAATTTGAATATTCTACCTTTGGGATCATATGATTCCCTTAATGGCATCGATCGGTTAGAACAATGTAGAGTAATCTTGAACTATTTGGAAAATTCTTTCACATGTGTAAATGATGAGGGGGAGACCTGTATAGTAAAAGGAGTTCCAAGAGTCATTTTAGTGAGGCAAATATTTACTTTACAGTTAAATAAAAGTGCCTGAAAAGGGTGCAATTTTTTTGAGCTTCAAATTGAAGATCATTCTAATAGCAAAAAAAACCTTCTATGGAAGGTTATTCCATTCTAGAAAATTATAAGGATGTCTTTCTTAAGGAAATATCAAGACTACCTCTAGGAAGGAACATAGAGTTTACTATAGATCTTATTCTTGGAGCAGTCCCAACATCTAAAGCTCCATAAAGAATGAGTATTCCAAAGTTAATGGAATTAAAGATGCAGCTACAAGAAATATCATGAAATATATAAGACCTTGTGTATCACCTTGCCACGTGTTAATATTATTTGTAGAAAATAAATATGGAAACCTTCGGCTTTTCATATACTATCGACAGATCAACAAAATGAAAATCAAGAACAAGTATCCTTTGCCTAGGATTGATGACCTATTTTATCAGGTCAAAGGAGTTATTGTATTCTCAAAGATTGACTTAAGATCTGGATATCATCATATTAGGATCAAATACAAAGACATTCAAAATACAACTTTCAAGACATATTATGGGCATCATGAGTTTGCCATACTTCCTTATGGACTCACTAATGAACCAACCAATTTTATGTGTCTGATGAATAATGTACTCATGCCTTTTTTAGACAAAATTTTCATTATATTTGTTGTCACTTACTACAAACTATGTTTTTAGTGGTCCAAAGAGTAAATGAGCATAGAATTTTGCAATCATTTTCCATGCCATAGAATGACTCAAAGCCTACATCAGACCCTCTCCATTAAAAATTTCTCTAAATAATCTTTCCAACGATATGTGGAAGTCCAAAAATAGACTCGTGGATCAAAATATATGGTCCAATGAAGTTCAATGTTTGAAGCAATAAGAATGACTATCAGAGGTCTGATATATCGAAGATCACATATCAAAGATCTAGCGACATCAAAGATCGATGGTCATACATTAGAGCATCAGGCATATCAGCGATCGAAACATCAAAGCATTTGGCATATCGATGATTGCATATCTGAGGACAAGTATCATCGCATCGAAACATTAGAGCATCGGCACACTGGAAGGTCGATGATTAGAGATCGAAACTCTGAACGTGTGAACCTTTTAAAAATTTTCGATATGGGTGAAGCATTGATAGTATTAATAGCCATTGGGAACACTAATAAAGGATTAACAATGGATTTCATCACAAAAACAAAGGTGGGGGGGGCCTTTTCTCTCTCCTCTAGTAGGATGTATGGCAACATATGATTGGTTCCGATAAAGCTATAGTGGCATCTTACATCAACATGATGTGGTAGTATGGAAGGAAACATGGTAGGTAGTTTCTTCATTTTGAGGGGGCCTAAGGGGGGAAATATGGGTGACATGTGTCGCCACTCATGAGGTGCCATATGGAAGTGATGATGTCATATCGAAGATTACAAATCGGAGGATGAGGATGTCAACACTTTATAATAGTTTGCAATTAAAAAAGCGTCGATAAGCGGTCTCTGATATTAGGGTTGGCACATGGTCGAGAAGAACTTATATAACCAAGGACGCTAAGCTCTTAACAAAGGAAAAATAGCCACCGGGCAGGAAGAAAACGCCATAGCACCTTATTAGGTAGGTCATAGTAAGTGTTCCTATGATGAGAAGCACCCTGAGGGCTAAGAAAATGGATCTTGACATATCGTAGAATTAGAATATCAAAATATAGCACCACTGTGGTGTAACAATGTGGAATTTATCTGATAATAGCACAGTACAAATATTTATGAGATGGATGAGTCAGAAGTTGTGATTCTGCAACACCACTAAGGCCACCTCAATTGATCACTCACAGACCTAGAAAGTGGGAAATTCAAGTTGTTAAGGGGAAAGCAACAGGTGAACCAATTGAATAACTAAAGAGGAACATTGTGGCAGAGACGTGGCCTAATTAGAGGCCATCATAGGAATGGCAGGGAGATATTTTCCTCAACCATATTTAATTTTTCCTTATTTCTTTTATTCTGTAATTTCTGCATTTTAAAGAAAGGAATCAAATCCTTTGTAATGATTTGGGCAAAAAACCTTCACACACTGACCCAGCTAGTCAATTATACAATCGGAGCTCAACAGAGATATTTTGTAACTGCTTTCAAATCTCCCCCTCTCCTTATAAAAATTTAGGAAGAAACACTTAACAAAGGTTTTGGAATTCTTCACCCAAGAGGCCAAAATTATATGGTTCCACTTTGGTTCAATTTTCTTGTTCATGCAGTCCTTGGGCTAATACAATTGCTAAATGTAATATGCTGGTGATTTTGACTCCATCTTGAAGGATTAATGAAATTTTTTTGTTGATTCCAATCAGATAAATGCACAGTATGGTTCCCATTTGTTTATCACTTCATGTATGTGTTTCCTCCTCTGAAATAATGTAATGAAGTTGCTGGTATCACTCTCCTTATGGTTGTGTCTTTTCTACTAAGTAGCTAGTAAAAAGTACCTATGTTAACTATAGATTTACTTGTGTTATTTAATATCCTATAGTACCTGTATTTGCACACATTTAATTATTCTTTCGTGGTGAGAAATTTATTCATGAGGCTTAGAGTTTGATACCTTAATTCATGCTTCACTTTTTCTACATTTTCATCTCCTCACTCTTCCATATTTCTATTAGAGTTGTTGCTTAGGATTTTGTGTTTTGTCCTGCCCTCTGCATCAATTCCGTTCATTTCCTTCCTCTTCTTCATATATAATACAACAACAATGTTAATTTTCCTATTGTTGTGTGTCAGTCACTAAAACCAAGACATTTCTTCTTTGAGACTAGCCATATTTACCCCCTGAGTATTTAGTTTTGTATTTTCTTGAGTTTACCTTGATGAAGGAATATTGAACCAATCCCATGAATTATCTCTTTTCAAACTACATGACATATGAAGTGCAGCAGAAAGCCCTACTGGTAATCTTCAAAAACACTCCTCTCAGATGCCCTCGGCATTGACCCCTTTCTCTCAACCCAGGGGTTGTTTCTAGGAGGCTTCTACATCTGACGAAGCAATTGTGTAATAGGAGATAGAAAAAAGCTACAACATTTTTCTGGCATTGTTTCCGGGGAACAAACCAGAATATTTTTCCCCGGGTACAACAATTTTCACATTATTATGCAACTAGCTCAGAAAATAAAAGAACAGATAGATCAATGACTTCCAAATTAGCATCTTCATGGGGGAAGCCTCCTTTACATTACACAAATGAACAATTCTTGGATGATACAAATGAGAAGACCTCATTTCTATATATAGGAGCCTAAGGGGTCACAATATAATCAAAGCCTACATAACAATAATATTTTAAGGGCACAACAATAACAATAGTGGGCTTCTATGGGGTACAATAATAACAATATGTGGACTACATGGGCACAAAAATACAATAAGCGGGTTGAACTAATAACAATAAGGGGCTGCACTAGTAGTATAGGGACCCAACATGTCCCTCTCCTCCAAAAACACATTGTCCTCAATGCTTGAGTACTTTTGGATGCTTCTATATAAAATTCGCATCCTCCCATGTGGAATCCTCAATGGGTAAGTTCTTCCACTTGATGAGATACTTTGAAATTGATCAATTTCATAGTTGGTAGGTTCTTGATTCACGACTCCTTCAAGTTCCAATATGATTTTTCCTACCTCATCAAATTCAAGTAATATTGTTTAAACTGGGAGCTTGTCGCCTATAACCATATTTAAGCATGAAACATGGAAAACTGGGTGCACTCACGAAGATGTAGGAAGCTCCAATTTTTATGCCATAGTATGCATGTTTTTCAACACCTTGTAAGGACCGTAGTACTTTGGTGATAATTTATTATCCTTATTAGCTTGCTTGAGGGACATTTGTTTATGTTTCTAGCCGTAAAAATATTGAATTGCCTACATCAAAACTTCTTTAATGCGATGTTGATCTGCATGTTTATTCATTTGAGTTTATGCTAAAGTGAGGTTATCCTTTAAGAATTGGATAAATTGTTGTTGATCCTCGATGTGATCTTCCACTGCTTGAACCTTAGAATTTTTTCTTAAAGATAATGTGATGGATGGTGGATGATATCCATAAAGTGACAATGCATTACAAGTTATGGTCAGACTCCTTTCTTCTTTCTCTAGGGTTGGTTCCTAGTGTATATCCTCTTCTTTTGGAATTTCTTGATCATTTTCTTACTCTTCACAATCTATGTAAATTAATTTATTCTCAACGCACTTATGACCTTTAGTGTATTTGTTATCACAACTGTAGCAAAGCCCTTTCGCTCTCTTTTATTCTAATTGTTGTGGTGTCAACCTTATAGGTTATGGAAGGTTAGGAGCAACAATACTTATATGTTTATAGTTGTGAATGGTAGGATTCCTCGTTTCCATAATTTTGCTTTCATTTTTTCTTGCCAACCTGAATGCCTTATCCAATGAATTAGGTTTCCAAAGACAAACCTTAGGTTGAATGTAATACATTAAATTCCCTATGAAGACAGCAATCCTATGCTCTGGAATATCATTTACCCTTATATTCAATTTTTGGAAGTCCTCAACATGCTCCACCAATTGAAAATAGCAACAAGAAATGATAAAAATAGAATCCATGAATTCCAGTTTAATGTGTCCTTGAATTAAGTTGATAATTAAAATCGAATTCTATTCTCATAGAAACTTGTTAATTAGGTTTAGTTAACTTGATTAGCTTAGGAATTTCGAGTTGGAAGTCTTTCGGAAGTCATCTGTATGTTCTCCCTATATTATAAGGGTTCAGGATGACTTAATTGTGAGTTGTAATTAGATAACTCAATTTTCTGAGTTAAGTTCAATTAAATTAGTTCCAAAATATTTGAGGAACTAATATTGAGTTAACAGCTGGTTGGTGCACTAATTCATTAACTGGTGCTACTCCAGTTAACTGAACATTCCCTCATCAAAATCTCATGCATATCAATTCTGAGAAAGACCCAGTTGAGCCTAGAGTGTAGGGACAATGTACTATCAATTGTATAATTTTTTGAGTTGTACAAATGGTGCATGAAATCAAGAACTGAATCTAAAAGGGATTGCGTATTTTTGGATGCACTCGTTTCCCTTTAATATGGGCTAATCAGCCATAGGAATTGCACAAGGAAATAGGTCTTGGAGAGTAGAAAAAGAGGCTAAGGTTTGGCTTAAGCTTTCTTATGAGCTGGGAGATTAATCATACTGAGTGTTGGGATTTTTCTTATGAGAACAGGCACTGTATTATCATCTTGGATTTTTTATTAATGAAATATAGATGGTAGGGGTTTTGAGCTGTGGCTTTCCCTAGGAAAACTTATTGTATTATGTGCCATTGATTTGTCTCCTCTTGTTATTATTTTTTCATCATTCTATTGGCTTCCATTGGTTGAAAGTAGAAGTAAATTATCATATTTGTCTTTAGTACATTGCATGAGCTTGTGAATCTATTGGATTTTCTATAGCACCATTGAATCCTTTTGTTTGAGATTTGTCAATTGGCTAAAGAATGTGTTACTCTTTGTATCCTCATAATGTGTTATCATTTCCTCTGTAAAAAATTGACCAAGTGAACATGTTTTTATGATAGCAAAGCCATAGATAACATACAAATTGATTAGGTTCCAAATATAAAGTTGCGAAGTGTACCTTTTGTATGTTTTTCACATTATGGAGATCGAACTATTGCTCCATCTGTAGTATCCATGTTACGGGATCCTTGCCATAAAACTTCCTCATATAGATCTTTGGAAAGTGGTGTTCTCAATCCAATGTTAGAGTCTATGAAATCATGACTAAAATTTCTTTTGTTCTCATCATGAGTTTCCTCTACTAGATTTTTTCCATTAGGAAGTCTTTCCTGTAGCAACATTGTCAAAATTTTTATGTCTTTCTTCAAATCTTCCATGTTGCCTTTCAATTTTTCTCCTACACTATTGATCTTATCTTCCATGCCATCCTTCAAACTATTCATCTTATCTTCGAGTCCATTCTTCAAACCATCCATCTTAGCTTCAGTTACTTTTTGTGAGAGCGAATATTGTTGCACTTGGTCTCATAATTTTGAAATATCGTGTTGTATTTCTTCCTCTTCTTCATGAGTCATAGTAGATATTTCAGGTTTCTTGCAAGGTGTTTCCATTTTATTTCTTCGAGACATAAATTAATCATAAATATGCTTCACAATTATCTTTTAATCACTTCAAACTAATTTCTCAAACAAAACTTATGAGTTTTTTTTTTTAAACTACACACCTTTTTCTCGCTTTCTGGAGCTTGATATCGAATCGGTTGTATCTCTGTAATTGTGGATCTCCAAGGTCTAAAATTGCATCCTATGGTAGACGTAGGAGTCCTATTTCCAACCCCATAATTATTAACAATATTTTATACTCTAGGAAAGCGTTATTCCAAATCTCCCACAATGACCTGATTATATACTGGTTCAATAAAGAGAACTTGTAAGAAGCTCCATGTGTCATTGTTTTCACCTTCGACCCTAAAAGCAATACCTCAAAAACTATAATCCATCATATTTTTGTCACTATTTACTAAATTTCAATCTTATGGTCATAGAGAAAGTTATTACTATTTTCCCAAGGTGACCTATGTGTGATGGAATTCGGGAGCATGCAAAAAACCAAAATGTCTCAAATAATATCCCTAAAAATATAGTGAGAAAAGATCTTAAATGCATACACAAGGTTCCCCAATATTTCATCTCAAATCGGTTTTATTATCATATTTGTACAAAAAAGGTTATAGCAACAATTCCATGATGACCTATTTGAAGCACTGAAACCCTATAATCCAAAGCTCTGATACCAAATGTTATGCAACCAGCTCACAAAATAAAAGAAGAAATATATCAACTACTTCAAAATTAGCCTCTTTGAGGGGGAAACCTCCTTTACATTACACAAATGAAAAATTCTTGGATGATATAAATGACAAGACCTCCTTTCTATATATAGGATTCTAAGGTGTCATAATATAATCAGAGCCCACAGAACAATAATATTGTAAGGGCACAAAAATAACAATAGTTGTCTTCTATGGGGTACAATAATAACAATATGGGGACTACATGGGCACAAAAATACAATAATAGGTTTTCAATAATAAAAATAAGGGGCTACACTAGTAGTATAGGGACCTAACATACATTCCCTCTCTCGGGTGAGCAAGGGAAGTGTGGGTTGAAGATCTTTCACCTTGGTGTTATAGACATTTTTGGGCACTACAACCCCAATCATAAATTTCCATAACCTGAGGGCTCCTAATTCCCTAAAAGTGTTGCTTCACTACCTAAAGGAACAAGGTCAGCTAATTACATCATCTCCCAGAAGTTCTCCACTAAAAACTGCTCAGAAATGGTCAAAACTGGACCATATTGAATACCCAGTGTAAAGGGTGCGATGCATATCACCTTCCCAGTGTAAAGGGTGTGATGCATACTGGATGGCCCCTCTGTAGGGTGTGTTGGGTGAGAATGGACAAATGGCAGAGATAGTTTGCGAGATAGAATAACATAGAATCTTCCATAAGCTTCCCCTCTGACACTTGCCTCTCTGTTTTCGACTAGGGATGAGTAAGAGATCATCAGTCTCCAAGTGGAATGAAGAAATATCAGAGAGAGGACACTAATCAAAACCCCAGAACATGACTCACCCCCCTACAATCATCTATATATGGATCCCTCATCACAGAGATCCAAAGGCTGGAATCTTGTATCTTGTAGAGAAGTGTTGTTGGTTTTCTGGTGAAACTTCACAGTGTTGGGTCATCTAAGCTTTACTTGAGGTGAAGAAGGGATTTCTTGCTGGAGGATGATCTTGGGTCAGAACTATTGGTTTTAGTCCTCTTGCTATTCTTGATATTAATAAAGCTATTCAAGTTTTCCTCCACATTCTTGTATGTTTTATTGTATATGCATTTGTGTGGTTAATACATATTTGGTCCTGTGTTATTTATGAATATATATCTCTGTCCTTCGATAGTATTATGTTGCTTTGATTCCACATGTGCTCTTTGAAGCTGCGCAGATGAAGAATAAGCGGCAAAGATCTATCAGGAAGGAGAGGAATTAAGCAAGGAACCAAGCACAAGACTAATGTTGGTGTCCTTTGTTCCACTCTTATCTATTTTTCATAAAGGAAAGCGAAAGTAGTCTTTACTTGTTTGTTTCTAAGATAGCTACCAATCTTAGTAGGAATAGTAGCTCCGAGTGGACACTATTCTTGGTAGCAAAATGGCGACTCCACTAGGGAGCAAATAGATTATTTTTTAGTCTATCTTTGTTTGTTTTATAAACTTACAGACAGAGCCTGAAGTCAAGCCAGCTAGACTTCAAACTGCATTTGTTATGCAAATGCAAAGTAGATCAATGTTGCTTTAGTCTATCTTCGGGTTTCGTTTATAAATTGAACAATCGATCTGCAAACGTTCTAATTTCCCTAAGTGGTGGCTCTAGGAACCTCCTTAGATCAACCCCCGTGATTTACATTTACTCAACATCACTTACTCGGCCTGAATCCATGAACTAAACTGTAACTTGTGAGCAAAGACTGGTTAAAAGTCTCGCAGTGGTACCATCGCACCCTCCCTTAAAGGCAGTCTGTATGCATTGCACTTCCCGTGTGCAGTAGGTGAGATCCATACTAGTTTCCTTGTGTGACAGGTGCGATGGTCAGGGAAGGTTAATTTTACCTTCAGACATTGGTTTTTCTTCACTCTTTTCAATTCTATTCAAGAGTTTTTTTGTTTGTGGTTAGTATATCTCTGTGAAAACCCCCTTCTCTTCCATCATTCTACCTCTATTGTGCAAAGAACTGTAAGTGTTTTTATGTATTGTGCACCATTTTTAGTTCTCTTTTGCAAAGAAGTAGCGTAGTCAAATTTTCGTTTCTTAATCTGAAAGTGTTGTAACTGTCGTTTTCAGTCATAGAAGAGAATCCCATTATTCTTGATAGTCGATTGTACTATTACTCTTGTATATGATTTGAATTAGTAGTTTTTAGAGTGTCGAAAAACAGTTTTCATTTTGAAATCACAAAGTGTCGCCCTTATCTTCACTTCATTTCGAAAAGAAATTTGTTAAGTATTGTCACTTTAAAAGTAATTCAGATTTGCACTTAGCTTTCTTATTGTCATTCATACATTAAGAAGGCTGAAAACAAATACATGCATGTGCATTTGCATTTAGACTGCTTGGTTTGATTTAGGACAATGCATTTAGTGTGTGCTCTCTGCTCTTTGTTGAAAGACTCTCAATTTTCTTTCCTTAGTAGCTAGAATTTTCATTGCCAAAAGAAGATTAAACAAGTGTTTATCATCTTAGACTGTATTTTAGGAATTGTATACCATCATGCGGTGAACCTGAAAGGAAAATTTTTAAACAAGATCAACTATAAAATAAATTTAATGAATCTAAAAACACTTTGGAACCTAACGCACAACATCTAGAAGTCTAGGCTAGAGACGTATTCCAGCGTCGTAAAACCTAGTAACTATTGTTTTCATTGTTGGTTAGGTGATTCCTCCACTCTGAGATGACAAGTGCCAGTACGGACTTGTGCTCCCACGTACCATCAAGTATATATTGGGAGACCACAATAGGCTATATCCTTTATCCTTAGGAAGTTGTGTTCGCCGCCCTATCGATCGCAATGCACTGAACACATAATTCGGGAAGATTGACTACCGTACCGTAAAAAGTATTCTGCAGTTTGTGATTGGTTTGGTAATCCCCTCTGCCTAGATTTCCAGAGAAGTCTCTTTCATTCCTTTTTAGACTCCTTAAAAGAAAAGGTCCATCTGAGCACTTGTCACTTCAGGCTCCTTAAAAATCGAAGTCGACTAGAGTCATATTTTGTTTCTTCTCGACTCTTAAAAATTGAAAAAATAAGTTGTGTCAAAGCGTCTAAAATTTATTTTAATCGGAATAACATAACAAGTTCCCTCGTTGGTCTTTAGGTTGAGAAAAATGGAGTCTACCAACCAAGGATTTTCCCTTGGAGGAAATCCTAGTCCTTTCTCCTCTTGGGGAGATGTTGGTGCACCCCATATGGCCACATTGTCACTTCTAGGGTTGATGATTGGTTTGCCCGTATGGCTCTTCTCTACCTCTGTCGTTCAAAATATCGTAATTCCTGAACAGTCAAGTCAGCAACTAGATGATACTAGAGTTACCTGCCAGCCTTCTACTTCATCTGTTTCTCCCTCTCCTCCTTTCTCTTCGCTTGATGAAGCTGGTAAAGCTAAAGATCAAGTAACTGAGAAGAAGAAGAAGCATAAAGAGAAAAAAGAAAAGAAGAAGAAAGAACCAAAAGCAAAAGGGGGAAACCATGCGTCGTCTAGCGAAAATACTCACACCACACCATCTAAACCTAAATCTCCATGTGTCATTTGCAAAGGAGACCACTATCATCGAGATTGTCCTTGCATCGCTCAGATCTTAAGGGATTGGTCTCCTCGTTTGCACAATCCGGTGTCGTCAACCTCTGATGATCATGTTGAAAGCACACCATCAACCAGTGAAAGAGAAGTATCTGGACAGAAAAGGAATCGCAAATTTCCTTGTAAATTGTGTGAAGGCGATCACGCCGTCCACCGTTTCCCCTTCCTAGACGAAGCTAAAAATGTTTTGGATGACAGTCCTGCTTCACTGCTACGGCTCCCTCCTGGATATAAGAAACTCTTGCTGAGTCCACCACTACTTGAAAATTTGGCTGGGACACCATTGTGGTTGGCTGAAATGTCTATCATTGAAAATGAACCCTCTGAATCCATACCAGACGAAAGTCAAAAGGTCGAGGCAGCAGTTGACCCGGTCTTGCCTTCAGAAGGTTCATCTTCCAATGATACCATCACTGAAGAGAAAGAGAATGACACCGTTCAAATTCTTTTCGTAAACACAGACTCCGATGAACTTGGGGGTAGTCTACCCGTTCCTTTACCACAGGAAGGAAGTTCATCAGAGTCATATCCAACCATCTATTCGGTCCCACCTCCAAGCAACCTAGTCATTTCCTTCGACTAGAATCTACTAGGCAGACCCCGCTTACCAGCTAGTGTACCATTCTGAATCATTGTACAAGCTTACAGAATGGTCATGGTTGGTACCATCATAGATTAAGGGGCTTCTGTGAGTTTCATTTCCTCAACTACTTGAAAAGCGCTTGATTCGCCATCGCTTTTGCCTGAAATGAGAAATCTGACAGGCTTTGACAAAGTAACCAGTCGACCGTTAGGGATCCTTCCCAATGTGCCCATTACTTTGAAAAGGAAAATCGTTCACATGAACGTGATGGTAGTCCAAGGACCCCTGGATTATAATCCTCTCCTTGGGCATGACTATATTTATTGCATGGGAGTCGTCGTCTCCTCACTCTTTAGAGTAATGTGTTTTCTGTATGAAGGCAGAGTGGTCAAGCTCGTAGACCAACTGCCATTCCCTGGTTCACATGTAGAAAATAGTCAAATGCCATCCCTAAATGGTCTTTTCACGCAAGGAATGTCTCATCGATCTCCAGTCCGTCCACCTAATGAGCACGAGTGATTCAGGAGGATATGATTGAAACCGAGGGGGCATGCACCCTCGTCTATTTCGGCACGAAAACCTTGGTTATAAAGTAGGTTTCGGCAAAGGATATATGACTAGTCTGACACACCCACCCGTTTAAGAAAATGGGATTATACTGGAATAAGATTCCCTCGTCAAAGTTATGTGAGTGGAGGTGACTGCGCTACTCACCTTTGTCTATTTCGGTAGACGTTGGTAAGGAAGCATTTTGTCTGCGACGCAGATGAAGAGCTTTCATATGGTAACCGAGGAATTTTATGCTATACCTGGGGGCATGCAAACCTTTTTGCATGCAAGCAAAGAGAAACTATTTATTTTTTAAATTTGTAGGTCCTCTAACCCTTTAAACTCATAAGGTTGGTCGTTTCCTAGCTTACATAAAGAAAGGATCCGGGGCAAAGCTTTACAAGGTGAAAGCCCCATAAAAAATGGCATATTAGATGAGATATCCTTATTATATGACTAGAACGAGCAGTTTTAAAGCAGAATTCAAGCTCGTTAAAAAATAAACATAAGCAATGAGCAAATGTTTCCCCCATAGTTTAAGCTCATTAAAAATTGAACCAATTTTCCGGTAAATAACTATTGCGAATAAATTATCATCAGATTTTGAACCTTCGTCGTGTTCTCACCATCACCTCCACTCTGTTTTTTAGCTGATTGTGGAGTATCAAAGAAGGTATTTTTCGATGGTTATTTTAGTATCTTTTCATTAGAACTTAAAAGCCTTTTGCATTAGAAACTTAGATAATGATGAGGACTTATAATGAAACACATGAGATTAATAGGAAACACTGATAATTGTCATTCCTATGTGCAGGAGGGAGAAAAAATGGAAAGTGGCCATCCCAAAGGAAAAGACAAAGATGACCTAACTGTTGTCCCTTTAATGGGAGACCGCAAGCAAACCAGATCAAAATGAACCAACACAGGAAAGGAAGCAGAGATACCAGCTTGGAGCAGAAAAGGAAAGAAGTGACTCGGGATTAACGATTCTGTGAATCCCTCAGGATCTTAGATCCTAAGGGATCACTATTTTATCTATTTTCTGTATCTAGATATCTCCGTCATCATCCTTATAAAAGGGATAGCTTTGTTGGCTAGCGGGGGAGGACTTGTTATGTAATTTCTTTTAATAAAGATCAAGACTATGATCTCTATGTTGTGTTGAAGACTTGAGTTCCTGTAATTTTATTTCATGCATTAATACATACTTGGTTACTCTTTTATCTTTGAGCCTGGATCAATCTTAAGCGGTGTACCGCTGGAGGCTAAGGGCCCAGCCCTAGAGGACACTTGCTCTTGTACCATTACGCGTGGTTTCTGTGTGGTGTGTTTATAGACATGATCTGTTAATCTGTTATGTCTTAAGAACATTTATATTACATGCTCTGTTATGTTTAATTTAATGCTCCTACGAACGAAAGTCTTATATAGACGTCGTATCATGTTACTAATCCTTTAAGTGCTGATTAATCTCTACAGGATACTTTCATTCCATTACAGAGTTTATTGCGATTGTGCTTTAGCATTACAGTAGTTATCTTAAAAAGTCTGATTTCACATGATTATTGAATCCTTAAATGTTACTGTTTTCACCTTGAGATGCAATCATATGCTTTTATTTAGAGCAATAATAGAATCAGATTAAGCACGTTGTGTTTCTATGGTTTTAATTGGTAGTGTTGTTCCATAGTATGTGTATATCTTTTAAGAGCGAAGGGTTGATGTTTTGATTGGAGTGATTAAATAGAGTTACAGCTTGACGAACTTGGTTACTTCTTATTTCAACTGTTGTTCCCTTTTTATTGTTGTTCCATTTTTGAATTGCTGCTCCATTTTAGTTGTTGTTCCAATTCTGAATTGTTGTTCCGTTTAATTGTTGGTCCATTTCAATTGTTGTTCCATTTCAATTGTTGTTCCATTTCAAGATTGTTGATTTGTTGTTTTATTTACTTTCCATTTCTTAAGGACGGTCTCAGGCTGTAGTGAGCATCAGCATCTGCTACGTGGCTCCCAGACCTCTGATCTGCTCCCATCAGTTATGAAAGGGATGGATTATTGCTACCGAACCCTTGGTTGATGTGTTCTATTTAATTGCTATTTCCTTTACTTGCCGTTTCATTTCTATTCATTAAGGACGATCTCAGGCTGCAGTGAGCGCCAACAACTGCTACCTAGCTCCCAGACCTCGAATCTATTCTCATCAGTTACGAAAAGGATGGGTTATTGCTACCGAACCTTTGACTGATGTAATGCTTGGTGTGATTTAGCCTTTTGAAGTAGTTAAGTTGTAGACACGCATCTATTTACTTTTGTAGCTTTTAAACAGTTGTACTACGAGCATTACTTTGACAAGTGCTAAGCCTCAGACTGAGACACTCTTTGAAATAGCAAGACGTTCCCGGATTGACATATTAATGTGAGGTAACTAGAGGTGAAAGAGACCCTTTTTATAGCTCTACACCGATCATTCGCCTCTATTTGATTGTTTACCCTTTTGAGGAACATCTGCGAAGAGTGATTCTATTAACCATCCTTGTGACACTGCCGTGATTGGAAAATTCCAAATCTTACCTAGAATCAGTTGCTACCCGAAATCATCACTTGTTCCTCGAGAAATGAGTCTTCTTTAAGCTCTTTTCAACTGACTCGTAAAATATGAAAAGATTGCTAAGCGATTAGCCTCTCTGTCTTGTTAAAGTCATCGAAAGTGCTATCCCTCCTCTATATTTTAATCTTTTTGGACTTGAGGGATTATTACACAAAACGATCAAGCGCTTGTCTTGTTCGGCTCGTTAAAATTACCGAACATTCATCCATTTCGTATTATTTTACGTTTTTTCGAACTTAAGGGATTATATGACGAAAAAGAATATTTTGAGTTTCCTTTCCGTCCCTTTTAGACTCTCTAAAATTGAAAAGGACTGAGTTATCTTTGTCGTTAAACTCGTTAAAACCAAATAGTGACAAACTCGTCCAAATGGACGAGAATGAGTTTCACTGTCGCTAGGCTCGTTAAAACATAGCGACAGGTTCGCTCGAAGGGTGAATTATAGAACAAGAATATGTTATCCTCCTCAAGCTTGACAAAAATAAAGAGGTACTGGTCATTAATGACTAGGGAAAATTGGGAAGAAAACTTGAAGAAACTTTATTGGTAGCAAGTCGCTCTTGAACATGAAACTTTCTCTCCGCATCCAAGTCGGGTTGGGTTGTTCCGTTCACTGGTCATATCACCATTGGTCCATCACGCCATCCATTTTTGGGGTTAACACTACCAATCCATCGTCAGTGTTGCCGATATGTTAAAGAGAAGTCATTCAGAGAATTCACCTGTGTCTCACTTGCTGCAATACATTCACGCTCCATTCTTTCATGACCGCCACCCTGAACCCTATATCATCAGATCGATTTCACCTCCAAAATCATTTGCTTCGTTCCGTGTCTGATCCGGATTTAAATAGGAACGCAATAAAATACAGAGATAACCATATACACAAAGATGCAGCGGAAATAATGGCTCATTTCATTAATGGAAAATACCGAAATATGCTTACAACCAGAAATGGAAATAAACCAGTTAGGGCGATGGTAGCTTATCTCTGAGAAGAGATGTGGCGGCTACATGCCTCTGAATTGTTCCCAACTGTGTTACAATGAGGCTCGAAGGCCTATTTATTGTTGTGAAATAATGGAAAACCCTTCACATTCCAAAACCTAAACCTAGAAGATGAAACGCCAAATTGTGCGCCCCGTTTTGGGTAAATTGGTACATCAATTTCCTGGGGTCGTAACATTGGCATACGATCTCCATTTGACGTGTATGATAGCTCGTTAGAAAGATCTATCCGAGAAATACCACTTTGGGAAGGGCAACATCAGTCCATAGACCCATGTTGCCCACAGATGTCCCAAAAAACGTTGTTTAGGGCCTCAAAACGGCTTCGTAAGTTCAGGACCCGAAAAAACTGCTAAAAATAGTAAATTGTGCTACAATTACGAAAACTGGAACACTGAAAGAGACAGTTGCGGGGGTCCAAATGGGATAGGTGGGTGGCCACCAACATCCACTTGGATCAGTTTCATAGATGTGGGATTCATTAAGGCCCTCCTGTGACGGGTCACTTCTTGTCAACATCAGCTCATTATCCAAGAAGTTGACCTAGGAACAACCCTTTCAGTACTTTGAATCTTGCATGCCTCAATGGCAAGTTTCTCACTTTCTGGTTGTAGGTTAACATTCAATGGTCTTCGACCGAGATTTGCATGGTGTTTGCGCCAAGTCCGTTTTCACACCAATGATTGTATTGTTTACTTGTAGGGTCATTTCATTATGGTGTTCCTTCTCTGCTGTAACAACTACATTTATTGGCTGGTAATAGGGATGTCTTTCCATGTTCGGACTCCAGAACATTTTTTCAATGATCGACGTGTCTCCGAGTGAAGATTTTGAACGAGTTGAAGCCCCAAATCTAGTTTCATCATCCGGGCTGCGATATATTCCAGGAATAAAAGATAAATGTACATCATTTCCAACAGATGATCATCTCAAAGATGATGAGTCCGTCCTGTCTGCAACACAGACGATTATCTGTCCTATGTACATGAAAATGAATTTATAAAGCTGAGCATGGGAATGCCCGCCTCAGCTAGATCATGAAAAAATATTATGAAGATAATGTATTGTATTGTAGCTTATTACAGGTCACCTCCCAGCTTGAAAAAACTTTGGATCCTCATGATAAAGCATTTCACCCGACATCAAAATAATAACGAGCTCATGCTTTAGGGGGAAAATGTTCTAGACATTTTTGGGCACTACAACCCCAATCATAAATGTCCATAAACTGAGGGCTGCTAAGTCTCGAAAAGTGTTGCTTCACTACCTAGAGGAACAAGGTCAGCTGATTACATCATCTCCCAAAAGTTCTCCACTAAAAACTGGTCAGAAATGGTCAAAACGGGACCATATTGAATATCCAGTGCAGAGGGTGTGATGCATATCATGTTCCTAGTGTAAAGGGTGTGATGCATACTAGATGGCTTCTCTGTAGAATGCGATGGGCGAGAATGGAGAAATGGCAGAGACAGTTAGTGAGGTGGAAGATCATATAATATTTTAGAAGCTTCCCGTATGACACTTGCCTCTTTGTTTTCTACCAGGGATGAGTAAGAGATCATCAGTCTCCAAGTGGAATCAAGAACTATTAGAGAGAGGACACTAATCAAAACCCCAGAAGATGACTCACCCCCTACAATCATCTATATATGGATCCCTCATCACAGAGTTCCAAAGGCAAGAATCTTGTATCTTATAGAGAAGTGTTGTTGGTTTTCTGGTGAAACTTCATAGTGTTGGGTGATCTAAGCTTTAATTGAGGTGAAGAAGGTCTTTCTTGCTAGAGGATGATGCTGGGTTAGAACTATTTGTTGTAATCCTCTTGCTATTCTTGATATTAATAAAGCTATTCAAGTTTTCCTCCACATTCTTGTATGTTTTATTGTATATGCATTTGTGTGGTTAATACATATATGGTCCTGTGTTATTTATGAATATAGATCTATGTCCTTCGATAGTATTATGTTGCTTTTATTCCACAAGTGCTCTTTGAAGCTGGGCAGACGAAGAAGAAGCAGAAAAGATCTATCAGGAAGGAGAGGAATCAAGCAAGGAACTAAGTGCAAGACTAAGGTTGGTGTCCTTTGTTCCACTCTTATCTATTTTTCATAAAGGAAAGTGAAAGTAGTCTTTACTTGTTTGCTTCTAAGATAGATACTAGTCTTAGTGGAATAGCAGCTCCGAGTGGACACTATTCTCGGTAACACTTGGTGACTCCATTGTTTCAATATTATTGTAAACACCATGGTGACTCCATTGTCTGTATCGTTATTTGGTCATCATGTCTTTCAAGTGGCCTCATACTCACTCTGATGATATACAATAGAAAACTTCCCCTACATTTGAACTTGAGATCACTCACCTAAAGAGGTTTCAAAATGGCCCTTCTTTCATTCTTGGCCAACACGTTTGCCCCCACCGGTTTTTTCTTTTGTTTCTTGTTATCCCCATCATGTCCCTTCAATTCATAAATGGTATACTTATTTGCCTAGTTTCATTGGAAACACGGATGGAAGGTTAGACCATCACCTCAATAATTTTCATGAATGCATTGAACAACTAGGTATTTATTTTCAAGATGTGAAAATGAAATTGTTCATGTATTATTTAGATGAAGATGCTAGAGTTTGGTACAAAACAATACCTCATGCTAGCATACCTTCCTTAAAGAGATTTCACATAGCATTTAATCATTTTTGAAAAATATTATATCCATTGGGTGCTTCGTTTTAAGATTTTTGTGTGCATTTTAATGTTGAAAATATTTATTAGGTTAATGATCTTGCTGAAGATTTTTGTGAGGCTCAACTCCAAGAAAACATATACTTGCTTCAAGAAGCATCACTCAACGATCAAGAAAGGGAAGAAGGAGACATTGCCAAGCTACAAATAAATCCTCATAGATCTTATTCTTCCAAATTTTATGATTCTCCTTCTTATGATTTCTATGACTTTGATGGAGAGTCGAGAAATGTATAACCACAACAGGCTCAGCGATGGGAAGTTGCACAAAAATAAGAGGCCCACCATGAGGTTAATAATGAGGATCATTTTTATGATTCACATCCTTCACCTGGAGAACAAGTTCAAGAACCTTCTCCAATCTCTAATTCAGATGATTCAGAGGAGTATAAGATGGTTGCAGACTTTCAAAGGGATTTTCTTACAAATAAGTGGAGAGAAGATGACCAAAAACAACTTCTTCAAGAGGAGCCAAATTTCAAGAGCCAAGAAATGTATATTTCTACATGTTGCAGAAATATTTTTCTAAAAAATATTTCAAAGCCTATATCAGACACTCTCCCTTGGAAATTTTTCTGAAAAATCTTTCCAATGATATGTGGAAGTCCAAAAATGGACTCCTGGATCAAAATATGTGGTATGTTGAAGTTCAATGATTGAAGCCTTAGGAAGGACTATCAGAGGTCTGATATATCGGAGATCGCACATCAGAGGTCTAGTGACATCGAAGATAAAAGATCACATAATGGATCATCTGGTATATCGTTGATCACAACATTAAAGCATCAGGAATATCGGCGATTTCATATCAGAGGTTAGGTATCAACGCATCCAATCTCAGAGCATCAACATATTAGAAGGTCAACGATCAAAGAATTGAAACCTATGAACATGCGAACCTTTTAAAAATTTGTGATATGGTTGAAGCGTTGATAGTGTTAAAATCCACCGGGAACGCTGATAAGGGATTAACAAAGGATTTCATCGCAAAACCAAAGGTAGGCGGGCCCTTTTCTCTCTCCTCTAGTAGGATGCATGGCAACATATGACTGGTTCCGATAAAGCTACAATGGCATCTAATGTCAACATGACATGGTGGTATGAAAGGACATGTGGAATGCAGTTTTGGCATTTTGAGGGCACCCAAGGGCACAAATCTAGATGACACGTGTCACCACTCTTGATTTTCCATGTGGAAGTGATGACGTCGTATCGAAGATTTCATATCAAAGATTGAGGATATCGACACTTTATAATAGTTGGCAATTAAAAAAGTGCTTATAAGGGGGCTCTAGGGTTGGCACATTGTCGAGATGAACTTATAGAACCAAGGGCGCTAAGCTCTTAACAAAGGAAAAATGGCCCCTAGCTAGGAACAAAATGCCATAGCACCTTATTGCTAAGTGGTAGGTCACAGGAAGTGGTCGTATGATAAGAACCACCCTAAGGGCTAAACAGAAGGAGCTTGGCATATATAAGAATTAGAATATTAGAACGTAGGGACATTTTGGAGTAATGATGTGGAATTTATTCGATAAAACATTACAGAGAGTTATGATATGGATGAGTCAGCAGCTATGATTCTGCTACACCACTAAGTCCACCTCAACTGATCCCTTTTGTCTCTATGAAGTGGGAAATTCAAACTATTAAGGGGAAAGTGACAAGAGAACCGACCAAATAACTGAAGTGGAACATTATGGCAGAGCTATGGCCTAATCAGAGGCCATCACAGGAATGGTAGGGAGATATTTTCCTCAACCATATTTTAGTTTTACTTATTTCTTTTATTCTGTAATTTTTTCATCTTAAAGAAAGGATCCAAATCCTTTGTATTGATTTGGGCAATAGACTTCACATGCTGAGATAGCTAGTCGATCAAACAGTTGGAGCTCGGCTAAGATATTTTGTAACTGCTTTCAAATCTCCCCTCTCCTTATAAAAAGAGGGAAGAAACACTTAGCAAAGGTTCTGGAACTTTGCAACCAAGAGGCCCAAATTATGTGGTTCCACTTTCATTCAGTTTGCTTGTTCATGAGGTCCTTGGGTTGATACAATTGCTAAATGTAATGGACTGGTGATTTGGACTCCATCTTGAAGGATTAATGAAATTGTTTTGTTGATTCCAATAAGATCAATGCATAATATGTTTCCCCTTTTTTTATCACTTCATGTATGTCTTTCCTCCTCTGAAATAGTGTAATTAAGTTGTTGGTATCACTCTACTTATGGTTGTATGTTTTCTGCTAAGTAGTGAAAACTACCTATGTTAACTATAGATTTACTTGTGTTATTTAATAGCCTACATTCCTGTATGTGCACAGATTTACTTATTGTTGTTTGGTGACAAATGTATTAATGAGGCATTGGTTTTGAGACCTTAATTCATGCTCCACTCTTTATTCATTTTCATATCCTCACTCTTCCATATTTCTGCTAGATATTGCTGCTTAGGATTATGTGTTGTATCTATCACTCTGCATCAATTCCCCTCATTTCCTTCCTCTTGTTCATCTATACTACAACAACAATTTTAAGTTGCCTATTGTTGTGTGTTGGCCATTATAACCTAAACATTTCTCTTTGAGATTAGCCTATTTTTACCCCCTGAGTATTTAGATCTATGTATTTTCTTGAGTTTACCTTGATGAGTGACTATTGAACCAAGCCCCTAAACTATCTCTTTTCAAACTATGTGACATATGGAGTGTAGTAGAAATCCCTACTAATAATCTTCAAAAAATTACTCCTCTCGGTTTCCCTAGGTACTAACCACTTTCTCTCAACCTGGGGGTTATCTTTAGGAGGTTTATACATCTTCTAAATCAATTGTGTGACGGGAGATAGAAAGACCTACAACAATATTTATAGATGACTTCTTCGTCTAATCAAAGAATAAGGAGGAACATGACCAATATTTGTAAATGGTCCTCCAAACATAGAGAAAATGATTTTTTTGCTAAGTTTAGTAAATATGCATTTATCAACAATTGATTCATTATTTAGGGCATTTGATATATAAAGAGGGTGTTGTTGTAGATCTAAATAATATAAACATCATTATGGAATGGGCAACGGCTAAGGATGTGGATAATATCATGTATTTCATGGGAACCACATGCTATTACAGGAGATTCATATAGGGGTTTTCTAATTATCTTATCCAATCACTTATTTACAGAAGAAGGGAACTAATTTTAATTGGAATTATAAATGTCAGGATGGCTTAGACAAATTGTAACAATTATTGACTGCTACCGCAATTTCAAAACTAGTTGACCCCATTAAATACTTTGTAGTCCTTACTAATGCTTGTAAAGAAGGTTTAGGGTAGTATTCATGCAATAAGGTCATGTGATAATCTATGAATATTGAAATCTTAAAGTTCATAAGAGAAATTATGCTACCCATGATCTAGAACTAATAGTTATTATCGATGTTGTGAAAATGTGGAGGGGCTATCTTATACAGATGAGATTTCAGTTAAATATTAATAATGCCAGTTTGATATATATGTTTGATCAACTAAACATAAATGTTAGGCAAGCTCAATGGTTGGAATTTCTTAGTGATTGTGATTTTGAAATAATACACATTAAAGGAAAAGAAAAAAATAGAAGATTCTCTTAGAAAAATACTAAATTAGATGTATGCTATTTCTACAAGTAGTTGGAAAATGAATTTGGTTTAAAAAGTGAGAATAGTTGTATATTTTTTTAAAGAATATGTTAAAATCAGGATAAAATTCAAAAATCAGATTCTCAAGATGAGGAGGAGAATGATTTTTCTGTTAATGAAGAGGATTTGTTGATGTATAGAGACAATTTATATACTCAATGATCAAAATGTAAAATTATTTATCTTTGATTAACTACATAAAATCCTTATAGTTGGACATCTTGGCTATCAAAATCTAATAACCATGTTGAGAAAGGATTTTTATTAGCCTAACATGAAGTCAAAAACAACAGAAGATGTAATGAAGTGTTTAGAATGTTAACAGGTTAAAGCTTCCCATCAACATTTGGGTAGATTATTACAACCTTTACCCATTTAAAAATTGAAATGGGAGGTAATATCCATGGATTTCATCATTGGTTAGTAGATAACATGAATATATAATGGTTGTAATAGAAAAAAATAGTAAATTATCATATTTTATACATGTAAAGTCTACTTTAAAAGCCATTAATATAGTAGAAATATTCGTGAAGGAAAACTTTAGACTACATGGCATGCCTAAAACTATAATCTCAGATCATGTGGTGAAGTAAAATTATGAGTGCCGACACAAACAATTCCTCTAGCCCGATAATGAGTCTAGCCACAACCGATACATTTTATGGAATATTTCCTTATGTTAGAACCAAATAAGAGGACCTACCCCTTAGTACGCTTATCCTATTTGATGATTTCCTTGCTTGATCACTCCAGTTATCTCTTGTTTCCTTCTTCAAACACCTGAACCAAGTAAACAATAGAAAACAACAACCATGATAATAAATAAATTGTAATTCAACCTACTTAACAAGTCAATAAATATTAAGCCATGAACCTGTAAGAAAACACATCATGTAGGAAACCAATCGATAATTGCATATATATTGAATCAAGAAGATATTACAACTATTGTCTTAACGTTGTCGTTCTCCTCCTACCAAACCAGGTTCCCACACACTTCTGCTGGCATTCCATGATGGCCTTAACAATGATAGTTTTAAGGATTTTCCCATTAGGCTTCACACTAAACCAAATTCACACTTCTCCCTCACACAACTAGAGAGCTACAACTATGAATAGCTTATTGTTTACTCCAAACTTAATTAGCACTAGCACACCAACATTAACACTAGCTTGTGCTTGGTAAAAAGGGAGGTTTATATAGCATGAATGGATGGGAGATGGATCCTCTTCTCAAGGGAGAAAGTTTTGTATCTTGAGGTAGTTCCATCCTTATACGGCAAAGGAGCCCAAACTGGCATCCTTGACCCCATCCAGCCAAACCATTTACCAGACTTCTATTACGAAGCGTCTAGAGCTAGAAGCTTCAGCTCCTTATTTAAAAAAAAATTCCATAAGAGGACCATCGTGACTCGAACAAAGCTAAATATCTTCGGGCGGTGCTAGGGATAGTGTTAATCCCTGCATATCGGCGCAATGAGTACAAGGGCCCTTAGCATCGGTATTGTAAACTGGGAAAACCAGAAGATTTTGGGGAAATGGTGCAAGAGGGAATTGTTCTGCTCATGAAGAGGGACATAATGGGAGTTTTTTCATAAAGGGAAAGCCTATAGGGTTCACTGTAGAAGTCCTCTAGGATCAAGGAACAGGAAGTATATGGATAGTGACAAAATGATGTGTAACATATTCCCCTTAAAGCGTGAAGGCCGAACTAGAGTGATGGATGAAATTCTTTACGAATTAGTGCAAGGAACTGAAGTCTGTCATCAGAAAACCTGCAAGCAAGTACAGATACATATAAATAACTGAAAGCTCTATCAAATGATACATGAATCATCGTATGGATGCAACCACCTAGAGAATGATCATGTAAATGGATCCAGGCATGGGTGTAGCCATCTGTTAAAGAGGATCATAATGAAACGAAGGTATGGTCGCAGTCATCCAATAATGAGAAGGGTCACATATGATAACTTATGGTATGGTCACAACCATCCATTTGAAAAAGACATGTATATCAACATCAGCATGTCACGCTGCTTCACAACCTAGACTTTTGTAATTTGATTCTAGGATCTTGTGCTCCAACGTGACCCGATCGAAGTACAAATTCTAACATGTGAATAGATGTGTTGACATCAAACATGCTAGAAAGTCGATTGATTACCAGTCAATGATGTGAATTGTTAACAAGCACGAGAGAAACCACCAATAATGACAATGGTCCTCAAGGTACTATCAGCACAATCCATAGAATGTTAATAGAGGAACTGAAGTTGAACACCCGTGAAATCACTTGATCGAAAGCCAATGATGTGAACTTGTCGTCAAGTGTGAAGAACTTGTCATTACGACATGCAAGCTCTAAGGTACTGGAAGGGAATCTCTCGATCAACTTCCTGGATAATGATTTGAAGTCGACATGAAGCAACCGTGTCAAAGGAGGTCCACAATGTATCCGACATCATCAACACGAGACAAAAGGATGAAAAATGATTTTGGATGATACAAAGAATCAAGATTAAGTGTAATTGCAAAAGGACAACTCTTGAACATATCAATGACAAAACTGGAAGTTGGTAGGTTTTGGATCCATAAGATCAATGGCCATGATGATGTGGAAGAAATCAAATGGAAGGAAAAAATGAACAACCCAACCCAGGAATGTCAATGATATAAAAGGAGGATATCCCAACCTGATATGAAGCAGAAAGTGTCATGTTCAAGAGTGAGTTGTCGACACAACTGATTAGATTTCCAAATTTTCCCCAAATTTTTTGGCAGTTACCCCAATGATTTTTTTTAATTGCAAGCTTGAAGGGGATAGCATATGCTTGCACTGTAATTTCATCCTTCAAACAAATTTGACCTAGTAAGTTTAATGAGCCCTAGGAAGGAGAATCTCATGTTCATCATGTTGACGAATCTGATGTCGTTTAATATTTTAACAAGTCAGACAAAGGTGTAACTTGGTATCTTTTTCATGTTTAGAGAATTTGAAAAAGACATGGAAAAGAAAAGTCCATATGGTTCCTTTTCATACATTTGTGTCTCTCGAGCCCAAAAAGGTAGAAAACAATACTTGAGAGAACCACTTGACCATTTCAGTCAAGGAGTACCTTTTTTTCGTAAATAGTGCATCCCAGCCCGAAAAAGAGGTAAACTTATACTAGGCACACGACATTTTGCATCCATTAATGAGTTCGAAATGACAAGGGCTCAGCTATATTTTTTATTCTAAAGGGTCGGAAAATAGCTTGAAAGAAGACCCCCCATTTTATTCTCTTTTATGATTCAAAAGGAAAAATTACTTGGCAGTCTATTCATATGAGTTTTACGAGTCGAGAAAAAGAGTTGAAACGTGACTCAGCATCATCGTTGAACATCCACCACCTAACATTGTGCAAAAAAGGTAAAGTGAATTATCCAATTCTTGAGGCAAAATAGGTCAAAAAAATTACAAAACCTAATATTTCATGGAAAACTAAATGAAAGGGACGAAAAGTAAATATTTTTTGCCATTTACTATTTTACCTTGTCGTGAAAGAATTTTTACTCAACTTTTTCCCTAATTGTTCAGGAGCAGATTGTGGGAGATTCGGGAGGTCATTTGTCGAGCTGCCAGTTACTGGTAAAAGCCAAAGCCCTAAGCTTCATTTTCATATAATTTATTCCTGGTTTTAACCATTTTTGGGATTTTTGAGGGAGGATTTGTTAAAAGTTTTTCGTCCTTAGTGGGCGCGACTTCCAAGCATAAAATCGCGTCAGCCAAGGGTAACTAAAATGGCCTATCACACCATCAATGCAATTGTTTTTAAAACAAGCATGTTGGCATCATGAATAGGGAAAAAACCTATTTCCCCTCAAAATCACTATTGCAATTCGAAATTTATGGGTGAAAAATTATTATTGACTTAAATCTATGGTTTTTATAGGAAAGAATCACTGAAAATGGTAGACTGGAAAGAACATGAGCACAAGGATATGGACACCTATGCATTGAATGATCCAAATTGCCTCGATGCTTTGAGGGCCCGTGGGCTCCTAAAATTGTTTCTCACACTAGGAATGTGGGCCCAACTTGAGCTTCTTCGGTACCTGATTAGTCTCTGGGACATAAATTGGAAAATATTCATCATTGGTGACCAGGAGCTAGAGTTAGAAACTTCAGACATATATTTCATCATAGGATTGTCCTGAATAGGGGAACTAGTCAACTTATATGGGTCATGACCGATTGGGGCAAGCATATCCATGTTGCTCGCCAAACATTTCCCTGAAGCCCTCAAATCCAAGAGTGGCAAGATTGAGATTTCCACTGTTCGAGATATGATGCTGAGAGTGATACTATTAACTACCAATAGAGTGGTGGTGTCCCAGGAAGTGCATGAGACTAACAAGTCAAAATTTCTATATGCCATCAACTGAACAGCACTGACGATCTTCAACTAGGCGGAGGCCATGAAGATCAACATAAAATGCCAAGTGACCAAAGCTAAGGTGGGGAATCTGAAGCAATTTTTCTTCGGATCCATACTAATGACCTGTTTCTTAGAACGGGTTTCGTTGTTCCAGTACCAATTGATTGAGGTAGATCCTCCCATGCCACGTGACCTGTAGATGGCCCACTGGATTGATTTGATGCCCAGGATCATTGGGGGCCTACAGATGTCATACACACCTGCCTTCTTTTCATGGCTACGATGGCAGAAGATCATAATGGAGGACTGGCCATACAGTGGCACCGACTTCTATGGAGATCTAGACATTCCACTACCAGATGGAGAGGATTTTGATGATGAAGGTAAAAAATCAAATTTTTAATTATTTATATATGTGTATGTGTGTGTGTGTATTTATAACATTTCACTTTGTTAATGCAGATGTTGGACCAGAGTGTCCTGCTGGGATGTCCCCAATAGCTAGGCGCGTTGCTCGCCCGGTTGATGTTGTCGCCCCTTATCAGGAGGGGAGTGACAATGACGAGGAGATCCTAAGGAACCTTAAGGTGTTGACTCATGGTATCCCAGAGTATTCTCGAGTGGGAGACATTCCTCACAATTACCAGAGACACACAGTGGGAGTATCGAATCAGATCCGTTGATTGTTGACTCATGTTGCACGAGCCATGTCATGCTACCATGATCGCCATGCTTATCAGTTCCTAGGTCCAACATTTACATTTTTTGAGGCCTATGCCACTGATAGATGAGGCCTGTGAAATGTTGATGGTATTTTGGACACACATATTATTTTTTTGGGTTTTCATGTATCAAACATTATCACCATAAAATATATATATATAATATATAATATATAAATATATATTATATATATAATAGATATTATATATATTATACCATATATACATTATATATATATACTATATATATGTATGTATGTATGTATGTATGTATGTATGTATGTATATGTATATGTATATGTATATGTATATGTATGCTATATTTCTTGCTTACTATGGTACAAATGATTTGTTTTATTTTTCACATGTTTCGTAAATGTCTATCCAAAACATAATTAGCTATTGCATTTGTCAATGTATTCATGTATCTAGGAATATGATGATATGTAATATAATCAAAATTCCTTTCGAGTAACCAAATACGGAGATACATTCTCAATTTTTAAGGGTTTCTCACAAAATATTGCTCGTTGAGTTGAAGGACAACAAGTTGTGAATCCAAGTTGACAACCAACTCTCGAATGTCAAGAGCAATGGCTTCTAACAACTGTTCGATGACCACATTGTATTCAGCAATGTTGTTAGTTGGGCGACCTAAACAGATACCTTGAAGATCAATCAACTAACCATGAGGGTCATAAATATCCCATGCTGCGAAGGATAGGTTTTGGGTACTATAGCAAGCACCATCAGCAAAACTGATGTGGGGAGTCACAGACATTTGCAAAGCAAGGAAAACATAGTAAATAGGAAAATTGTTTGAAAAATAACACACCAAACCACTCTACACAAAAATGAATGACACACTAATGTACACAAGTAACCATGCAAAATGACCTAAGCATAGTACTTCTTGAGGTAAAGCCCATTTCAAGGCTTGTCCAGAGGATTGCCTTCATAATCAATAAGCTCATAAGCCCCTTTTTACAAAATATGTTGCACAATGTAGGGCCCATGCCACATGGGTTCGAACTTGCCTGCCCCCAACTTATCATTAGCTTGGTCATATAGTAAAACCAAATAACTGTCAGAGAATGCACAAGGGGAGACTGACTGATCGAAATGGGACTTGACTCGTTTCTTTTGTGCCTCGATAATTAAAGTAGTGAGATGATGAGTTTCATCCAAGAATTCTAAATATAAGAGATGTTCTTCCTGAGGTAATTTTTCGAGGAGAAGTTTGATAGCTAGCTTGAGTGAATGAATCTCACATTCAATCGGCAATATTGCTTCTAGACCATAGACTAGCTGGAATCATGTGAAACCAGTTGCATGTTTGGTCGAGGTTCGATAAGCCCACAGAGCTTAAAAGAGCATGAGATGCCAATTTGACTTGTACATCCCAATAGTACGTTGAAGAATTGTAAACAAAACCTTGTTCACGATTTCAACTTGGCCATTGGCCTAAGGGTAATACGGGGTTGAACCATCATGGCACAAACCCAACGCAGATGTCAGCTCGACATCATGTAATCTCTGAAATTGGATCCATGGTTTGTGACAATGGCTTGAGATACACCGAACCTAGAAATAACATGATTGAAAAGGAATTGAGTTGTCATTTTACCATCTGCATAGTATGTAGGCATCTCTTTGGCCCATTTGCTGAAATAATCCATAGCACTGATAATATATCCATTCCCCCTGGTTGAATGAGGGTTACATGTCATATAGTCAATGCCCCATTTGGAAAAAGGACCATTGGTAATGATGGGGTGACAATGAGTGGGTGGGGAACACATCTTGCATTGGTAAATTTGGCATTCATGGCACTTGAAAATAGTAAGGATGCAGTCATTAAAAATGGACGGCCATAAATAACCAGTGTGAAGAATTTTTTGAGTGGTAGCATAGTCGGACATATGACCACCACATGCCCCAGAGTGGCAATCATTCAGAACTCTATCATCCTCCTCAAGAGCAAGGCATCGACGAAGAACTGAATTGACATGGACATAGTATAAAGTATTGCCAATAATACGGTTGGGTGGGAGTGATGCTGAATCTGTTGGTGATCATCCTTAGTAAATGTGGACCAGAACATGGACGTCTAGAGATACACGATGATATCACCATACCATGAATCAAGGGTGCTGATTAGGAAAAGAGTCTCAGCCGGAAGTTATTCATCTACACCAGTAGGGAGAGACTTAGAAGGAATGGAACAAATCAACTAGACGACAACTAGTGAACTTTTAGATTTGGCAATAGTAAATACCAAATTAAATTCTTGTAGTATGACAATCCATTTAGAATACTTGCCCCCAAGTAACTGATGAGTCATGATGTAGGTCATTGAGTTGCATTTAGAAATCACATTAGTAGTGTGTAAGAGGATGTAGTGCCGAAATCATTGAACAGCCTGGACGGCAGCCAAAGCCAACTTCTTGACATAGGGATAACGTGTTTCAGTGTCAAGGAGAGTACGACTAAGATAGTAGATAACATGTTTGTTTTCATCATTTCCACATTGGACCAAGACCATAGAAATGGTGATAGGGGCTACAGCTATGTAAAAGGAAGTAATCTCAATGATAATCTGGGGGATGCAGCAAAGGAGCATTTACGAGGACAACCTTGAGATCATCGATAGATTTTTGGGCAACCTCATCCCAAGAAAAGGTCATTCCTTGTTTAAGCAATTGGGTAAATGTTGTAGCTAGCCCAGCATAATTGGGTATAAAATGAATGATAAAATTTTCCTTTCCTTGCAGGATCTAGAGTTGGTGCAATCAAGATGGAGGGGGTAAATTTACAATGCCCTCAACTTTAAGAGGATCAAGGCGAATACTGTCCTTGTAAATGATAAAGCTAAGGAGTTGTTTGGATTCTACACAAGAAACACATTTATGTGGGTTTAACTGAATGTTGTAGTCTCTATAGCGAAGACAAAACTACCGAAGATGGTCAGGGCGATCTTGGTGCTTACGAGAATGAGCGAGAAGGTCATCCAAGTAAGGTTGGATGATGTTTCAAATATTGTGAAATGCATAGGACATTACCCGTTGAAATGTAACCCAATCATTTTTTAGGCCAAAAGGGAGATTTTTGTACGTGAATGTACTCCATGGACAGATAAAAGTTGTCTTTTCTTGATTGGCCAGTGCAATGTTAATCTGGTTGTGACCAGAAAAACCGTCCATAAGGAAAACATTTGGCTCCTAGAACATTCATTAATGATTTGATCAATGAAGGGAGTAGGGTAGTTATCCTTAGGACACACACGATTGAGATCACGATAATCAACACAAATGTAGATCGTGCCTTGTTTTTCTGTCACCAGGACAATATTTGACAGCCAATATATAACAGGGATGGGATAGATGAATCCATCTTTGAGAATTTTTCAACTCCACCCTTGATAGTGGCTGCCTTCCTGGGGTGCACTGGGCAGAGCCATTGTCGAACGGGCTTCGTGTGAGGATAATTTGGTATTTCGTGCATAATAATACTAGGATCAATGCCAAGTATTTCTTCGTAGGACCATGAAAACGCATCACGAAATTCTTGAAATAGATGAGTATAGGTCTTGATCTTATCCGGAGAACAATTTACCTCGACATGGACATGTTCAATGATACCAGGATTGATAGAAATATCAATCGGCATCATTTGGGTAATATTACCCAAATTTCCTTCTGACCATACTTCACGATTCATGATCAGTGGAAGAAGTGAGAGGGAAGGAAACAGAGAAGAGAACTCTTCAAAATTGGTAGACGTGACTAGCAGGCGAGGCAAGAACGAGGAACGATGATGAGTATCGATCCAAGGTAGTTTCTCAAGATACATTACTTCCATGATACCTTTGTCAACAATTAAAGTCTTAGCTAAGGGATCAAGAGATTCCAAAGTGCCAAGCCATGGGGATTGAGAATACATATCGAGAGAGGTCTTCGAAATAGAAGAATCAGAGGATGTGGAACTTGAGGTCGAAACAATTTCCACATAATCAATTTCAGCAGGACTAAGTGGCATAACCTTGCCCCAGGTATCAACAACATCTGGTGAAGGTATGACCCAAGGGTCAGATTTTATCGAGACCATGTTGACAGAGACAACATGAGGAGGTGGGAGCAGAAAAATTCCCATTAAGGTAGAATCTTTTAAAATACCTACCCCCATGCTCTCATAGGGAGAACCCGTGTTCTTAATGTATAGAACATTACCATCCGAGGAGGAAGAGGCAAAGAAGGACAACTGGTGGATAGTGACAATCTTCCCTTGATGGGCAAAGTGAATCACACAAAATAGGGAGGAGGCTACAGCATCCATAGCATGGGTCCAGCTCCGGCCAAGTGGAAGATTATAATTGAGATTAGCATCAACGGTCTCTACCTTGACTTGTACTTTCTTGCCCTCTAGAATAATGGCAAGGTTAGGTGAGACACCGAAGGCTCGCAAATTGCATCCATTGAAAGCTTCCAAAGTGTTCGAGGATTGGTTCAAAGCAGGAGAACTAATGGCCTTCCAGCATGCGATTGACATGATGCAAGTGGAAGCACCTTCATCAATCATAGTCTTGTGAATGGTCTTTCCGTTGATGATTACCTAAATGAGAAAGGAAATCTGATGAGGCAGACACAGAACATGGTTTTCTAGATCAAAACATATCAAATTGGAAGCGGTGGGATCAATAGCCCCGATAGGCAACAACAAATATTTCTGTTGTGATGGGGAGCTTTGGATCACCTCGAGAACCGACATATCTAATGGTGCCTAAGCCAAGTCCTCAAGAATATTATAGTGCTGAGTGGCTCGAGCATTGGGATTGTATGAGGATTTCTTTAACACACCCCAAGAGGGTGACCGTATAGCAGAATCACAGTTAGGGCACTCAATGTGAAGACAGCCAGAACTCGAGGCAGAAGAAGAAGGGGTGGCTTCTTTCTCTTTCCCAACTATCAGAGCAAGAGTTTGGTAATATTTTGATCTAGTAGAAACATTAATAGGCATACTCATCATGAACACTTGAGATCCCAAGGAAGTAGATGATTGAGGCCGGTCTACCATTTGGGTCTGCTGAGACAGAAATGGCTCTTTTACGATAACTAGGGTCGCTTTGACCAAACAACTAAATTCAGATCTTCGGGGACATTCCTAGGTATAGTGATCCTCCTCACAAATGAGGCAGGGATACTTAGGTTTCCGTTGTGAAGATTCCCCAACAGACGATTTAGGAGGACCCTGTTTTGGGGCATCGACTTTACCTTTTCCTTCTCCTTTCTTCTTACCTTTCAAAGATTTTTCCACTATAGTAGACTGGAAAGTGTGGACCTCTAAGGTTTTACTAGGGCCTGGTGGATTTTGGGAAGAACTATTGGGAATAGTCTTTGAGAACGACTTATGTTTGGAAGAAGATTTAGCAGGGGCCTAGGATACTGAACCAATGACTCCATCAACAGGAGGTGTATCATGTGACTTTGATGCCGTGGGATCCGATGATGGTCCTCAGGCATCGACTAATAACTCATACAAAGTTCCAGATTGAGAGTAAATGAGATCTAAGTATCGAGCATAAGCAATGGCTTGTTCTTCAGTAACACACCCAACCATAGCTATATCGCAAGCAATTGGGGCCATAAATGATTTAGTGAACCATTCAGTGAGCAACTCATCAGCAATCTCAAATATGATCAGGTGATGTCTATGTCTACATTCACAGATGTCATCAGAGATGTGTGTCATAGTATCTTGCTTGAGCGATGTGAGCAAATAGGTACTAGTTTCATAGTGAACTGGTAGTTGGAAATGTGTGAGGAAAGCCATGGATAAAGAGTTAAAGTCATGGTAAGTACTTTGAGGATGTCACGCGGAATGAGTTGATCTTGTAGACAAGATAGACCTTCCTAGAATCTAAAGAAGACCTAATGACAAGCAAACTGACCAAAAACTATCTTTCTCTAAATGTGCTTTTATAAATAATGGAAAACAAGTGTGTTTAAGGCCTACCTTATGTCCAACGCAAGTTTGAGGATGCCTTCGCTCCTTTGATCCAAGTGAGTTCCTTTGTTGCGAACCTGCAAACACAAACAAGGCAAACGATTAAATAGCACCTAAATAACCAGTATTATAAAACATGTTTAACATGAATAGTCAAGGAGTCAATGAAACAAATAACATGAGATACTTGTTGAGAAAATGAGCCTGATTGTATTAATTCAAAAGAAGAAGAACTTTACAACCTTTGCCTTGATGCTGTAAAAGCTCCTCCCAGGGTCCAACAAGAAGTCTCCTCTACTTTGACAAGCTTCACTCACTCCCCAATGAAGCCAAAAAGGTATGTGATCTCTCCTCTTAAGCTCAAATAGGAAGTCTTGATTTCACTAGCATTTACCCTCAAAAGTTCAGCTTCTAACCTCCTTGGCCACTGACCCAATGCCTCAATTTATAGTGCAATGGAGATCAGTTACCAGCTCCCCCTTCAAAGGGATAGAATCCTTCTTCAAAGGGATAGCTCCTCCCAACAAGGGATTAGTTCCTCCTATGATGGGATGCATGAACCACATGGAGCGAAAAATCCACATAACAAATCCTTCTAGAAAACTCTAGAATCAACCCAAGATGAGTTTTTTAAGATAAAAATTGCGCCTTTTGACTTTTACAGGGGTACGCACCCTCCCCTTTACATACAGAGCGTATAAGTATGCAGACATCTTGAACAAAAGGTGCGGGCCTGCAGGCAAAAGTGAGAGAAAGTGTGGAACCAGAGTTACATTACTTTTTTGATGTCTTTCTCTCATTTTTAAAGCTTGTTTTGAAGAGCTGAGGTTTGAGACTTGCTTAGGAAGCTGGTATAGGTGGTGATAGACCCATACCGACTGCAAATAATCAAGGTGACTATATTTTTGTGTAACATATTTCCCCCTAAAGTGCGAAGTCTGTAGTATATGAGGATCTTTTCATTTATCATATAGGAAGAGTGAAGTGTTTTATCATTTCGAGGATCATCTTGCGGAGAGACCGGTTGGAACCTGTAAAAACATTCAATGCAAAATACATATATGAGATCATATCATCGCTGAGGTAGGCATTCCCATACTCAGATAAAAACTGACTAAGAGACTAAAAACTGGCTAAAGGACTAACTACTGCTCTGATATAGGAATGATCTCGTAACACATCATAAGTACAAACACATGTGGACACAGTATGGATGCAGCCATCTCTTTATGAATAGTCCATAATATAATGAATACAAAATTCCTCACAACCTGGATGGTGGAAACTAGATCCAGGGTCTTCATTTCTACGTCCCGAACAGTACGATTCTATCCATGCGATTGAAAGTGTCGAAGTCGAACATGGTAGAAACCGCTTAATTACCAGTCAATGATGTAAACTGTTAACAAGCGTGAGAGAAACCACCAATAATGACAATGGCTCTCAAAGTACTCAGCACAATCCATGAAATGTGATAAGATGTGTTGATGTCGAACATGTCACAGAATCCTTTGATCGAAATTCGATGATGTAAATTGTCGTCAAAGGCGAGAAACCTGCCATTGAGGCATGCAGATCTCAAGGTACTGATGATTTCTAGATCATCTTTCTAGATAATGAGTTGAAGTCGATAGAAAGCGATCCGTCGTAGGCAAGCCCACAACACGAAATCATAGATCAAGCTGAAGAAATTTAGTTTCAAGGACTGACTCAGGGATGGTCAAGATGGATGACAGACATTTTGCAGATGAATGGCTTATTTGCACTGAACTCTTGAACACATAACGATACGACAGATGGTTTGGTGACAATTGACCCAAAGTTAATACCCAGAAACTGGCTGAAGACTTTCAATATGGTTTGATCAACTGTTAGGTAAAGGATTTCCCAACCCAAGTGAATAAAAGTGTCGTGTTCAAGAGTGGTTACAAAGTATGAAAAACAGACTCACTTTTCTCTCTTTTCCCCCACCATTTTTGGCAAGTACCTCTTTATTTTTTACAATCTTGAGGAGGATAACATATGCTTGATTATAAGCTCACCCTTCGCGTGACTCCAACTTAGTTTAAATTCGAATCCTAAGGATTGGTCTGTTCCTGTTTGTAATTGAACAGGTCCTTTACTGTCGAGATTTTAACGAGTCCAGTATAGGAGAAACTCGGCGTTTTTCATGTTTAGAGAGTTTGAAAAAACTTAAGAAGACTCCAGGGTTGACTTTTTCGTAAATTTGTGTCTCCCAAGCCCGAAAAAGTATAAAATAATACTTGAGAGAACCGCTTGATCTTTTACGAACAAGGAGTACTTTTCGTCATTAGTGTCTTTGATCCGAAAAAGTAAAAAAGTGATCAAGGACACGCCGTTTTATAACCAATATCGAATTTGAAACGACAAAAATCCGGCAATCTTTTTATGTTTTTATGGTCGGAAAAGAGTTGTAAATGGACCGTCTTTTAATTCCATTTAACGAGCTTAAAAGAAAAACTCGGAAAGCTTTTCATGTTTTAGGAGTCAGAAAAGAGCTTAAAGGTGACTCTAGCTGAAAATGATAGATTTCGCCTGAATAATCCATTATCTTGCACAAAAATACAAACATTACTCATACCTGTTTGAAAGGGATAAAAATGTCGGAAGAATACCTTTTCAAAGTGAAACATAAACAAATTTGTAATTTATTTACTCAAAAAACTTATAAAAAGGGCCTTTTACCATTTGTGATTTGGGTGAGAAAATAGTGCTTTTGCTCAGAAAACTTCCCGTGAAGATTGCAAAAAATCCAACCATCGGAATTGAATGCCGTCTTCTCCAGGTAATCCACATCATCCTACTCTTCATTTTTAACCATTTAAATTTTCATTTTAGCCTTTCATTTGATTTTTTGGGAGGGTTTTTAGGCATAAACCCGTGCTCGGGGTTTGCAGGCTTACCACTGCGGACCTGCGGACCCCGACTTTTTCTCCATTGGGAAAAAGCTCGGGGTTCACACCTTACATGTAGACAAAGTGCAGTCCCACGCACTATGTCTAACGCGTAGGGTGTGGTCCCCGCCGTGAGGGTTTTTAACCCAAAATTCCTCAAAAATGGACCAATGAAAACATTTTCTAGCATTCTAAATCATCTTCATGCTTGATGCAGATAGTACACGATGCTAGATTGGCACGAATGACAGCACGAGGACGTGGATGCTGCCGCATGGAATCATCAGCCTTCACTTGATGCTTTGAAGGTGTGCGGCTTGTATAAATACTGGGCCATTCCTGGCATGAGGGCTCAGGTGGATTTCTTACAGTGGATGGTTGATAGATGGAGCGTTCAGGATCAGTGCTTCTTTATTGGTGGCCACCAGCTCGAAATCGAGCTGGCGAATATATATTTCTTGACTGGTTTGCCTAAGAGAGGCGCTAACTTGACTCTGTTCGGGACTAGGGTAGGTGGCCAGTCTGTCAATAGCCTCCGACTAGAGTACTGCAACCGCCAGACTAGAGACAAAGGGATAGATATAAAGACCATATCCCATCCTAAGCTCATGGTGATTGCGTTCACTGTTACTAGACTTTGCGGAGCTGCCGCATTACATATTGCCACCGGATCCCAGATGCGTATGGCAGTTGATTGCTTCCGAGGCACCATCTTCAACTGGTGCGATGCTGTGTTGGCCAATGTGAAGGGCCAAGAACGGACGACTTAAGACTTTTGGTCATGGGGCTTTAGTCATGAGTTTTGGCCTGGAGAGGGTTCCTATGATGATCCCGCAGCACCTTACTATTGGAGGTGGGCTCCCTCGAGAGCCCAAACTGATGTGATGGGTCACAGTTATGGCCCGTCATCTTGACGAGGGGACCGAGGTCGTTCGGTTCAAACCTAAGTATTCCAATGGTTGGAGAACCAGGTTTTTTCTATTCAGGACTTCCCTTATGCTGGGATTGATTTTCGTGGAGACCCAGACATGGCTCTTCCTCCAGGAGAGCAGTGGGACGACTCAGGTAAAATCATTTTTCAACACTTTCCTAATTCAATTTTTTTATTTTTATATCGTCCCAAAACTGATAGTAAAAATTTCAAAATGTAGATGTGGGCCCATAGCAACCAGCCGCTCTCCGGCCTTACGAGAGAAAACAACCAGTTGCACCGGCTCTAGCTCCACAGGACGAATCAGCAGAGACTTTGGCCGAGTTGGAGAGCCATCTAGAGCGCCTGACAGGGGACATTCCCGAGACCAGCATAGATGACATCCCTCGTCGACTTCAGCGCTATGTGATT
>APFE031453196.1:0-17975 GCA_000404065.3 Pinus taeda
TTAATACAATTAAAACAAGAACCCACCATACTAATACTAAAAATCTCTAATAAAAGAATAAATCAATATAGGTATATTCTAACCTATATCTTTTATACACTGATCAATTATTTTTTATTTTCTTCAAATCCCTCTCAATTATTAATAAATATTGGACTAAAATAGATATATGTTAATACATATATCCACCCCATTAATGAAGCACTAGAACCCAAGTAGGTGGTAGTGAAATAGTCCTACCACTACATTATGTCCTCCCTAAAAACAAGCATTGTTCAATTTGATTTTTGAATGAGGACACACTTGATAAGTGGTTGAAGTTCCACGATAATATACCCAAACATAGATGAAGTGATTTTATCATCATAAGTAACAACTAGATGCTTTAGAATCGTTAAAGAAATACATGGAAACTCAATTTTAACACCATAAGCAACGACTATGTGACTCAAAGTACCTAATGAAGTTTTCCTCAATGCACATGACAACTGAACTCAAATAGGAGAGCTAGAAATAATAGTGAATGCCTAACACAATGATCAATAATGAATAATGCTTATCTGTATTTATGAAATACCAAAATTTGGGATGTCAACATTTTGTCTTGTTAATATTATCATGTATGAAAGTGATTGTGGTCATGAAAAGACTTTACAATCAAAATTGGTTTTACGGTAAAATAGAATTATTATTGGACTAAATTTTAAGAAGGAATCATATAGAAGTGTATTTTAGCATAAACTAAACTCTTCGTATTTCTTTGTGTGCATTTATATTTGGTTTCTAGTGCCTAACAATCAAATCTAAGATATATCTATATATTTCGTAGCTAGAGATGCAAAAACATAGAAATCAGCATGTGTTCTTGTTGTTTAAATCATGTCTACAAAGGACAATGGTCATATATGGAAATTATGATTCCTTAAACTAGCTAAATTGCATTGTTTCTTCTTACATTATATGAAATGAGTTATAGATGTTATGTAAAACTTATAAGGGGATACCATACTAAAAATGAAATAAGTTGGGGTTGTCAATTACATTTAAATTATTGTGGAGGTTCCCTATAGATTAGAGTAGTATAAAGTGTAGTTTTTACATATTTTCCACATAGTGAGGAATAAAATGTAGAGTGGGGTCATAAAGTAGAGAAGCCATGCCCTAAATCTGTGCATTTTCAATCCATTATTTTATTAAAAATAGTTAGGTAAAATGGTAAAAGTTATTATGATCAGGTACGGTAGTCTTGTTGAGAGATTTCTTATTATTTGGATGTGATGTGAAATGCATCAAGCTATGGGTACAGATGATGTAACCCTTTAGTGATTTAGTTGACTATTATTATTCTCAAAATAATAATTAATCTACTCTATAGTGAAAATGGGTAGCATGAAAAGGTATATGTTTATTATTATTAGCTATTATTATTATTATTATTTAAACATATGTTCATTTGAGAAATCATGGAATAAGATTTTTATCCATGAATATTTATATATACTTTATTACAGAGTTTCTTAATGTATAAATATGATAAGACTAGAATGGTTTTGACATGGAATTTCCTTTTAATTTTTATAATTGTGATAATGCTTGGGTTAAATATATTACCTACTAGGCAACTTTCTATCATTATTGTGAGTTTATATTCATGTGTATGGTGATATTTCTTTTGAATGTTTTAGATTTGTGATCATGCGAAATGATAGTTGTTGGGTTAAGGGTTAGTGCTTTGAGATTTGTATCAGGGTTCTATGGGTGACTTGGCATTCTAGTCAAGGATGTTAATCCTAATTTGTACCAATTATCTCAAATCCACCACTCACAAACGCTCATATATGAAAAACATTAATGTCTATGTACCATATCTCTTGGTTGTCAATGTTTGAGTTAATCCCTTGGGGTTTCAAAGTTCCCAACAATTTGTTGTTTCATTGTTCTTTTTCATATTTTCTGCAATGATATAGAAGTAAGGGTTTGGTGATACACTAATTATGCATTTTCCCTCTATGTTTCACCCTAATTCTTGGTTGAAACCCTCTTGGATTCAATGGTGGTTTCACTCATGAACTGGTGACATAACCTGTGTGTTCATGGCATACTAAACAATACCATTAATTTTAATACATACTTGAAAACACCTCTAAAATTCACTTTATTTAACCCCCTGCCAATACAAACCCAATACACCTTCCCAATTTAAAAGACCCCTACCTTCACTAGATATTGTAGGTATCCATTTTGTCATTAACATTTTTCATACCCTTTTATATTTATATCCCTAGTATAGTGACATGATTCCTCTCTTATGATCCCACATGCATCCTATAATGCACCTTTATTCTTTTGATATACATTGTGGATGCATATTGGTTCTCTGACAATGTAATTAATCAAGCCACACTCAAGCACATCTCACTATGATTTGTGGGATTTAATGCCTTAAGACAAAAAATATGATAAAACTTTTATGAATATTAATTATGTGCGTGTATATAAAATAACATACAATGAAAAATCAATTGAAAAATATTTATGAATAAATTTTCACCAAATAAGGCATTGATGCATAAGTCTAGATCCTCTATATGTAAGACAACTATCTACAACCAAGTACGAGGCCCCAAATCTCAAATCCATATAAACAGATGGGTTATAAATCCAACACTCAATTAATCATTCACTCACTGGGAGCTTATTACAACCTATTTGGGACTTTGGAGAGGAATAAAGAGATAAACCTTCTTGTGTGTTATTGTAATGCATATCTAAGAATCTTTATATACAGATGCATTCACAGTGAATTATTATGGGCATGAACAACCACCCTTATTTATAAGTAACGAACTTTATTTTTGTATTACTTACAAATGAAAGTAATAGACAAGGGAATTTTTCTATTTTTTTCGTAAATGTTCTAAATAAACTATGGTATATGAACACTAAACTAGATGAAATATGTTATATTCTCTACAATAACGTGATGTTCTCCTTCGTAAATTATCAATAAGATAAATCTTTTCTCTCATTTACCAAAACAAAGTTTTCATGAGGTCCAAGTTGTTATGTCAAATAATTGCGTCGTATTCATGAGCATGTGTTCTTGATTAAGTATTGTATGTTATGTTGTGATTTTCCTACTTGACATATAAACTCATGCAAAGTCTCTAACACGTATTGAATGTGCAGCCACACTCCAACAATATATAAAAATGAGAACTCTATCAAATTCTAATGCGACAAATGGGATTCACATAGAGAATACTCTACTAGAATTTACACTCAACCTTCAATTGTTAAGAGCATGTGCTTCGCCTAAGAGGTCACAGCTTCAAAATGAGAGGGGGTAGAGTATGCATGCCTTCATAGACATAGTAGTCAAATCGCCATGCAAATATGGGTCCCTTGTCCCACAAAGAAGGGGGTCTCATACACCAATTTCGTGTATGGCTTCACCATGACCTTAAAATTGGATAGGAATAATAATAATCACCTTGCCTTCTTCTATCCTATAGCATAGATTATTCCTTGTTCAATGTGAAAGCTTGCTCTAATCTTGATTTGTATATGATGTTACTATGGCCTATCTATCTCATAAAATTATGTTCTCTTTCAAGTTAAGTTCAAGGATTCTTTTATGACAAGGATGAATGAATGGCTTTATTTGGTCAACACTAGTTGTGAGAACATATAAAGGAATACATGAACAAGTCAACACTATGTTTCACAACAATTCAATAAAGGAAATATGCTTGTTGTGAACTACGGGCATCCCTCTCCCTCCCCCTTTCACTCGCTCTCCCTCTCTCTCTTTTTCTCTCCCTCTCTATCCACTCTCTCCCCCCCATTGTCTCTCTCCCTCCCCCCCGCTCCCTCTCTCTCTCTCTCTCTATCTCTCTCTCTCTCTCTCTCTCTTGCACTACCTCTCCCCCCTTTCTCTCACCTTACTCTCTCTCTCCCTCTCCCCCTCCCTGCATCTCTTTTTCCATCTGTTTGCATCTATCTATTTTTTCCTTTATCTCTTTGTCTTGTTTTACATTTGACCTTGTAGCTAGGGAAAATATATATCAGGGATAACTTTTCAAAGAATATATATTTCCCATGGTTGATAACTACATGGGAGGATACAAAAATGATATGTTTACATATGGTAAGACTTGGAGTGGGAAACACATACCATGTCTGGTGATATTGACGACGTAGAGAAAAAAACTGAGTGGAAATAATGGAATGACACCCGTGTTTTTAAGAATTTGATTGCAAGAATCTGTAAGGAAGAAGACACTCGAAAAGAATAAAAATTAAAATTAATTTTCAAGTGTTCATTTATAAAAAGATACAATGAGCAGGTTGCAGATCTCCTAGAACCATGATCAAAAAATTTGTAGATGAGGGAAGATGCCAAGAAAGAGGTGGATGTTAAAAATATTTCATAAGTTGAGGTGAAAGGTATGAATGGCGTTTTTAGACTACTCCTACAGTGAGCGACCAACAAGAAAGTCCTAACAAAAAATATGAACCTTGCTAGTAGCAACTCACATAGTGTACTTACTTATAATTGAAAGTAAGTGGAGAGTGATTTGGTGACTCATCATAGATTTGGATGCCTAAATCCAATTGATCTGGTAGGTTCAAGGAGATAAAAGAGTTCAGGTGTTGAGGGTAAGAACTTGAAAGGGATCTCAAATGTTAACAAATCACTCTAATCTCTTGGGATCTTAATCATGAATCTTGTAAATATTGGCAATAGGGAACTACAACATGTACCATATCGTGATTCAAAACTTACATTTCTTCTCTCTTGGTGGAAACTCTAAAATGACTATCATTACCAATGTTAGCCCTGATAATTATTCTATAGTAGATACACTTTACAATTTTAAATTTGCACAACAAGAAAAAATTATTTGGAATACTTCATCTGTAACTGAAGATGCTAGAAGAGATGTTATAAATTTGATGATTCAAATTCAACAGTTGAAGGAAGAAGTAAGTCATATGTGTGGTTATTCCGAAGAAGTGCCTCCCACTCAAGAATATGACTATGGAAACATGGCCTTGTTGACCTCTTTTGGATGATATGGATGGGATATGAGAGATCTAGAAAGCCCATTTCCTGGTCATACAAAATGGCCTTCACAAACATATTTGGAATCTACACTTGTAGGAGCTTTGAAAAGACATGAATCTTTAGAGACATTAATGAAAGCAATGGATATTAAAAATTAAAAACTAAAACATTTTGTTAAACATCGTGAGGAAGATGCATAGTGTGGAAAGGTGATGCTTTATTTTGAAGAAGACAAATTTAAGAGACTAGAGGCAGTTGCTTCTGATAAGATGGTTGTAGAAGCACACATTTTAGAGGAGGAGAAGAATGTGTTAATGGATGAGCTACAAATTATAAAGAACAATATCGATCAAAATATTCAGGTGATGAGGGTTGAAATGGAAAATATAAGGTTGATAAAAGAGCTAAGAAGGTACCAAGAATGTTATGAGGGTGGAGAGCTAGAGAAAATTCTAGAATAGATAGTTGTATTAGGAGATTAGTTACTCAAAGCTTTGGAATAGAACCTTATGCATGATAAGGACACAAACCTTATGAACCAAAAGGAATCATCATAATAATATCTTTCTTCCATCAGTGAGAAGAATGAATTTCTTTACAGACATGTTAATTTGTGCTGAAGGGAATAAAAATATCTTCGTAATAAGTTTTGCGTCTACCTAGAAGCCAAATAAAATTTGGAAAGGCATGTTGATGATTTGATGATCCATTGTGATAAGATGACGCTTTCATATGTTGATGGAGAATTCCAACTGAACTCTGCAATGGATTCTCTAGAGTCGACAAAGGGGACATCATTTAGAGATGGTTTACCAGAGAAAAGGGAGCTTAAATATTTGTTTGAAGAAATTAGTGCAACCAATCAATGTGAAGCAGAAGCTTAGGGAACTTCCATTTATTTGGCTAAGGAAGTTGATTATTTATGCAAAAAATGTATAGGAGTCTATCGAATATAATGAAGGAATAAGTATCATGTATGAGAAAGTCATGCAAGAACTATATGAAATAAAGAAATTTGAGGAATATAGACATGAAATCAATGAAAAATCCCAAGAACTAGTTCATGTATTCAAGTATCAAGTTGAGGAACTTGAGTAAGAAATTAAAGAAAGGAATCAATTTTTTTTAAGAAAGGGACACATGTCTACAAAGGATGATTCCCCAAATATTTGACCAGATGTAACAGGCTCTATGAATGTTGAAGTAGAACATATAGCTCTTCGTCTTAGAAAAGAGATTGCAAAACTACTAATAAAATTGCAGGATACATCAGAAGAGAATGAAAGAATTCTTGAGCTATATGAAAAAGCAATGCGATAAAGAGAAGATGCAAGAAGAATGTGGTGGAATTTTGGAGGTAGTAGAATTTGTATAGAGCATGTACAAGACATGGAAGATGGAATGGGGACAAATGCAATAGGCCGTGAAAGCTTAATTCAAGGGCATGAAGAATAAATTTGAGGTAGTGTTGAAACTGCATTATTGCATGAACACGCTAGTATCAATGGGGATTGAAAAGTAGAACTGGAGGGGATCCATAAATGAATGGATGTTTAGTAGTGTACAATGAAATTAAAGGAGATAACTGATGAGAATGAAATATTAGTTGACATGTATGAGTAGGCAATGAAAGAAAACAATGGAATTAGGAAACTATGGCAAGGCGTTGTACAAAAAATAAGGCTTCCATTGAATTCAACACAACTATAAGGGGCATTATAGAATATCAAGAATTGAGAAATGAGGCTGAACAACTAGAAATTAAGATTGTGCCTAAAAAGGATTCTAATGAACTGAGGATATAGTTGGAAGATGGTAAAACATATCTAAAATTTCGCATGAAATATGATGGACATCAAGAGGAGACAAGGGGAACACTAGGACTATAAAATAATGGAAATATGCCACAAACATAATTTGTATTTTCTTCCTCTAATGTTAAGTCAGAGCATCCATAGTAGAACTTATAACTTTGGCAACAAGAAATGATTGATTAGATTCAAAATCTTCAAACAAATCTCATGAAGATGTCCCAAGAGAATGGAAAATTAGTTAAGATGCATGAGAAAGCTATATCTGAGAGAAATATATTAGTGAAGTTGTGGAATAGTGTATCATATTCTTTGGAGCATGCTGAGAATATATAACTTTTGAAATGAGATAGGTTCCATAACATTTCCAGAAGTCTTTGTATTGTATAGGGGAGCCCCATTTGCTATTTTATCCCAAAAGAAACTGAAGTTCTTGAGGAAATGAAGAAACAAGGATAGGAAAACGACATTCAGATTTCTGAAAGTCATCATGGTATATTTTTTACCCACAAGGGAGGTACAGTGGATGTTTAGGAGTAGTCTGACTTTTGGAGAAACATGGATGACAATTTAGTCTCTGATAGATTATTTAGCTTGTTAACAAATGAAGCGCGTGAACTACAATTGAAAATGAAGGAAATGGCAGGTGAATATGAGAAACTACTAGTAATATTTGAGGAAAATGCAAATGATAATTATAAAATTAGGAAACTATTACAGAAAACTAGTTAAGGACTGGAAAATTCCACACAGGAGAGGACACTTTTCTTGAGGGAGATAGAGGATGTTAAGTCCAAGCTATATAACCTGATAGATAGTAGTGAAGATATGGTCGATGGAAATAAGATATTTTTTCAACAAATGGATGCATTAAACTTAATTAAGGACTCATCAAATAATGTTGATGCTCATTTTACAATAAACCAATCTGATGAACTTCAGCCATTGACAATTGAAAACAAGTCAGGCACATATGTGGGGAACTGAGAGGAAACAATCAAAATGGATGATTCTGTAAAAATATATGAAAGTTTGATCCACTTGTTCCTACAATTAAAACAAGAACCCATCATAGTAATACTAAAATTCTCTAATAAATGAATAAATCAATATAGATATATTTTAACCTAGATCTTTTATACATTGATCGATTGTTTTCTTATTTTCTTTAAATCCCTCTCAATTCTTAATAAATATTGGACTAAAATAGATATATTTTAATACGTATATCCCCCGCCTTAATGAAGCACTAGAACCCAAGTAGGTGGTACCAAAATAGTCCTATCACTACATTATGTCCTCCCTAAAAACAAGCATTGTTCAATTTTATCTTTGAATGGGCAGACACTTGATAAGTGGTGGAAGTTCCATGGTAATACACCCAAACATAGATGAAGTGATTTGATCATCATAAGCAACAACTAGCTGATTTAGAGTTCTTAATGAAATACATGAAAACTCAATTTTAACACCATAAGCAACAACTAGGTGACTCAGAGTCCTCAACGAAGTTCTCCTTAATGCATGTGACAACTAAACTCAAATAGGAGAGCTAGAAATAATAGCAAATGCCTAACACAATGATCAATAAGGAATAGTGATTACGTGTGTTTATGAAATCCCAAAATTTGGGACGTTAGCATTCTGTCTTATTATTATCATGTATGCAAGTGCTTGTGTTCATGAAAAGAAAAAATAATCGGAAGTGGTTTTAAGGTACAATAAAATTATTATATGGCTAAATTTTAGAAAGGAATCATATATAATCGTATTTTAGCATAAACTAAACTCTTCGTATTTATTTTTGTGTGTTTATATTCAGTGTCTCTTGCATAATAATGCAATCTAAGGTACTTCTATATATTTCGTAGTAAGAGATGCAAAAACATAGAAATGAGCATGTGTTATTGTTGTTTAAATCATGTCTACAGATGACAATGGTCATATATGGCAATTATGTTTACTTAAACCAGCTAAATTACATTGTTTCTTCTTACATGATGTGAAATGAGTTATATATGTTATGTAAAAAGTTATAAGGGGATACCATACTAAAAATGCAATAAGTTGGGGTTGCCAATTACATTTAAAGTACTGTGGAGATTTCCTGTATACTAGAGTTGCTTAAAAGTGTAGTTTTTACATATTTTCGAGAGAGGGAGGAATAAAATATAGAGTGGGGTCATAAAGTATAGAAGCCATGCCCTACATGGGTGCATTTTCAATCCATTTTTTATTAAAAATAGTTTGGTAAAATGGTAAAAGTTATTATGATCAGGTACGATAGTTTTGTTGAGAGATTTCTTATTATTTGGATGTGATGTGAAATGCATCAAGCTATGGGTAGAGATAATGTAACCCTTGAGTGATTTAGTTGAATATTATTATTCTCAAAATAATAATGAATCTACTTTATAGTGGAAATGGGTAGCATGCATAGATATATGTTTGTATTTGTCAAGTACATGACCTATGGTACGAGTGAAAAGGAAATATATTCTAAATATCATAATGCTCTAGAAAAAATTATAGTTGTTTGGAAACTACAAAGATGAATGTTTGGAGACTAGTTTCCTCTAAGGAATACATACTTTTAACTATGTATTTTATTTCTCAACTTCTAGGATAATTTATTTAATAAATATTTAGTCTTCAACTATTGTATCAAACAATGACATAAGTTTGGAGAAAATATATCAAAAGATATAAGAAAAAGGTAAAAAAGTCTTTAAAATCACAGAAACTATTTCAACAAAAAAGCCTTTATATGAAAAAATTTGAAAAAATAGATCAAGCAACAAAATAAGATATATTGTTTTAGTACTTATATGATTACAGAAGAAAATTGATAATTCTCCATAAGATTTGTTTTCAAAATCTGCAAAACCTTATAATCAAAAAAATTAAATACAGTAAAATGTACATATACAATAAATTTGTATATGTATTACCTTTAGTTTCTTTCGGATGTTACAAATGCATAAATAGAAATACAAGAATTAAAAGGAACATATTTACAATTTAAATTTACAAATTAGGTTTGACGTGATCTTGAACTTGAGTTGTAAATCACATTAAATTAGGGTAGAGTTTAACTTATAGATGAAATGGATTTTTTTTACCCCTGATGCCTTTTTGTAATCGACATTATGGTGAACTATGATCCACTCTTTTAATGGTTGATCAAGCCATTTCTTTTAGATAATTGAGGGAGGGAATATTGAAATGAATATATATGGGTTCCTTTCAAAAAATAGTTCGATGTTCTTTTGTTCACATCCTCTTATTCTATCATCTGTATTAGCAATGGTTTTTTTTGTCTATTTCAATGTTTCTATATGTCAATGTTTGGATTTGGCTTTGTATGACTGGAATGGTTCTTTCATGCAGTTTTCTTTCAATTTTTGAAATTGTGATAAGACTTGGGATAAATATACTACTGACTAGACAACTCATTTATGATTAGTGTGAGTTTATATTCATGCGTATGGTGATATATCTTTTGAAAGTTTCAGATCAATAAGCATGAAAAATGATGGTTTTCAGGCTAAGTGTTATTTCTTTGATATTTTTATCAGGGTTTTATGGGTGATTTGGCATTCTCGTCGTAGATTTTTATCCTGATTTGCACCAATTGTCTCAAACTGTCTACTAATGGACACTCATATATGACAACAATTAATTTATTTGTACCATACCTCTTAGTTTTCAATGTTTGATTTAATCCCTTGGGGTTTGAAGGTTACTAGGAGCTTGTTGTTTCATTGTTCTTGTTCATACTTTTCACATTGCTAGACAAGTAAGGGTTTGCTTACCGACTCGTTGTGCATTTTTCCTTTATGTTTCAACTTAATTCCTGGCTGAAGCCCTCTTAGTTTCTAATAATGGAACCCCTTATCGAGTTTAAATCCATTAGAGTCGAGATAATAGAGGCATATGACGAATGCGCGAAATTGTTCCACAAGGTTAACTAGTGGGAATTCCTTCAGTTGCTTTAGTGTTATAATAAAGGGGTTATCAAGTATTTTTCCTATTTCTTTTGATATGAAGAAGTCTCGAGTGGGTTATCTAGAGATGGTTGTAGATATTGATTTCAATGAAGCATCTACTCATCTCTCCTTTGAGAGAGAGAAATGGTCATAAAATTTGCAATGTCTGACATTCCCTAGAACCAAATTATCATGAGTAAATATCGTGAATATCATGTGCAAGATATGCCAATTTCCTCCTTATAATCTAAATGGCGTAATTTATTGCTTTTGTTGCATCAGTATGTTACTTATGAAGGGTCACACAGTCTAGCTTTTAGTTATCATGAAAGGTTTTTAATGACATTTCTCATCCATAGACATTTCTCTTTTTATCTATATAAAATCCTAACTAAAATATCATGCGCAAACCAGTCACATCGTAAGAACTCCGAAAGATCACTCTTTTGTCATAGTTTCATGTATATTCTAGTTAGACACCATTTCCAAAAATAGAGGGGTTGAATATGATCATTTCCTAGATCGGAGTGGTTTTTAAAATCCCCAATTACATGAGTATTTTAATTCCTCATGTATTTATGTGCATAACCCTTCGTTCGATAGTCTTGTCCAACCACCATATCATCATTCATTATATAGTGATTGTGAAGAATCATTTCATGAAGGAAACCCTTTTGTTTCAAATGATAATAATGTTGAAAACCTCAAACCTACTGGTGTTTGCCTAACTAGAAGCATCACCAAGGGTACTATTGTCTCTCATATGGAATTGAAATAGGAATTTAATGATAAAAGAGAAGTTAAGATTAAATAAATTCATAACAAAACTATGGATCTAAAGTTAAGATTAAACAAATTCAGAGAAAAATATCTCGAGAAAGGAAAGAAAAACATTACAATACTCCTAAAAATGATGACTTTATCCATATAAAGGCTCATCTTGAAACCTTTCCAAAACAAAATCAACCATATGCCCAAGATAATTTTTTATTTTTGCGTTCATCTCGCATGTTGTGATGACATTCCTCCAAGAAACATCCATTCGAATGAGCCTAAATTAAGAACATTTATTTATCAAGACATGCACAAACTTGACCTCTCTCTTTGCCATGATATCAATTCATTATGTTAAGACTTTAATATTTAGTGAAAGTGGTAATGCACATCAAATAACCAATCCATGATTCTAACTTATTCTTTTTTAAGTACATGATTGATACCCTCCCCAACTACCATTTCCAAGGGTCAAATTGATATATTTGAATATTTGTTAAGAAAATAGTTAACTAGGATTGTTTTATACAATTGTTTACTTATATTTGTGGGACTAAGAATACGATATTAATAAAAATTCACAAGTTAGGGTTGGTTATGGGTTATTTATATATCCTTGTAGTTTAGTTAATATGATTGAAGTGATAGAATAAGGGACACAAATAAGAATGTATATTTGGTCAATCAGATTCAAGTTATTCGAACATTGGAGACCAAGAATTATGACTCCAATGGAGATAAGTATAGGTAACGCCAACCAATAACCGAGATTTCCATGGAATAAAGGATCATATCCAAATTCGAAATTGCAAGCTTTAATAGTAAATTTATAAATTACTAGTCAAACCATGTCAAGCTAGTGCAAGCTCATATATGAATATCAAAATAAAAGAGTAACGACAATAATGGAGCACCGCCAATGTTTTATTTTGACTTTGTCAAGCCAAGCTATTGGGTGGTAAAAGAATTATTTTGTATTTTTCGGATTGGCCATTACTAGGTCTACTGTGATGATTTATAGCATTATTCCTGTAAGGCAGAGAATAATGCTAATCATGGGACTAGTAAAATGAGCTTCATTGTTATTGGGTCATAGTAAAGGGCGTGACCTAATTACTTAATGTCTAATTTGAAAATATGTCATCAATACATTTTAGTGGCTTTTAGATAAAACCTTGATGCTCGAGGATTCACGGTACAACTTCAAAATTAAATCTAAGATATGTTTCAGTACAACAACAAACTTAAATATCATATATGTTTGCTAATTGTAAGTCCTAGAATATGTCCCAATGAGGTACTATGGATGACTGAATAAAATCTTTGGGAATACCTTCAGGATAGCTTGGAATCTCTACTAGTCAAATCTAGGTTGAAGGTGTGAGAGATAAGAAATATGGGTGATTAATTTTGTAGACACATCAGATCTATTGGGAGGGTTTCTGCCAATCAGGATGCATTTAATGAACAAACTGTGAATGAATTGTTTAAGTGGAGGGAGCAACAAATTGATTGATCACAAATATTTGGAGTAATGGGATGGATGTGAATGTTAGGAGGATAGTCTATAGACTGAACTTAGCCGACAATCAAATTTATGGAGACCTATATGGAAAAATAAAGAGATTCCATTGTGCACTAACATAATATATGATCAGTGGGCAATGCTACATCTCTGTCTTTAATTTTTATCTGAAATGTGATTTAGGAAGACAACTCTAGAAAGAGATCTCAAGAAGATTGGAATGATTGTGAAAGATGCCTAGAGTTGGTTACAAGCAGATATGGTCACAAAACTAAAGTCAATTTGTAATTTAAGATTAATTTTGAAAGGTGTTAATCTACAAGATTTAGGGAGTCTGTCACCTAGTTTCAAACTAATTGAAGTTTCTACATATTTATTGTAATGGAAAATACTAAACACCATGCAGTAAGCTAATTATTGGCTCATTATCTTTACATCTAGCTCATTGGATGAGGCTAAAGCGAGTTACTTTCTTATCAAATTATCCTTCATTAAAGGGTAGATAATGGAATTTTCTAAAATGAAAGATGGGCAAAGATATGCAATTCTTGTTTGTGCATATTGTTGATGTCATATATGTTATCCTATTAATGATTTCTAATTTGACGCCAGGGAATTTCCTTTTACATAACACCGAGAAAAAGATTTTCCAAGTGAGGTTGGGTAGTTTAAATCCTCTTTCTCACCTCGGAATTCCACCATTTGTGTATGACCTCAAAAAAATAGAGAGTAGAGGTGGTTGATGGATAGTTTTTGTAATTATTCGTACTTTCTTTTGCACTTTTCACAACTCATCAACTAGGCAGAGAAATCAATATTGATAAAGGGATTTTGTAATTCTTCCTACATGCTTTTGAACTTGTGATAAACGATTAATTGGACAAATCCATAAATACTAATACTAGTGAATCTCCCTCGTTATGTTTAAGTTAATAGTGTAACAAGGATGTTTCCATGAATTATTAATACGAATTTCACATAGAAATAGAGCCTAATCCCTCTTGTGTAAGGATGAACATAACTTATCATGGTGATTATCAAATCATGCATGTCTGTTAACCTTATGGACTATCCATTATGCTTTTCCTTATTATGAACATCATTAACCATCCATTATTGGGTCTAAGATGATAAATACAACACAGAAGGCACTTGTAGATCATATAACACAAAGAACTATAAAGAAGAGATTATATCAAGGAGACACTAAACTAACACTACATGTGAGTGAAAATATACTGAAATTGTATTGCTGGCATGGACAAACTACAACTAATAAACCTAAGCTTCCACAAGAAAGGGATGATGTCAAGGAAACATAGTACCTATTGAATGCCCACTGTTCACAACGAGTCGATAAAGGGAATATACAACATCATATAATTATGAAAATGAAAACTTTAGCCTATTTCATGTTCACTATTCATAGTGATTCAGTTGAGGGCCCATCCCTAGATTTGTATGCTCGCATCCTAAGTAGTCTAGTTTGGCCTTCCTTAGAACCGATGATTGGAAATGCCAAAAAGTAAGAGCAACACCTTTTCGAAAAGAAAGTTTTCCTCATCTAACATCTTATGGTAGTTAGTTTAGGTAATGGGCTAAATTCAAGGTTTCCTCTTAGTATAAGAATAGGCACTTATAATGCATATTTGAAGCACTATTTTAGGATAATCGATCCTAATCCGTCAGTATCGAGAAAAGGAGGGCAGATCTAAGAAGTTGGATTGGATTAGAGACAACCTCTTTGCCTTCCCCTATGAGAATAAAGGTGGCAATCAAGGGTAAACACACAATAAAAAGGGGCTTTTTGTGAACTTTTGAATAATAATATCATTGAAACACTTGGACCAGTTTGTGTTCGCATACCTAGAAGCATGACCAAGGGTACTACTATCTTTCATATAGAACTAAAATAGTAATTTCATGATAAAAGGGAGGTGAAGTCCTCCCGGGTAAGTCTTTGGCCTAGAATTGTACGTAAAGAACCTACACATGAAGAGGAGATTATCAATCACAGCAAAACCCTCAATCTAAAGTTAAGATTAAAAAAATTTGGAGGAAAAAATCCTGAGCAACGCGAAATAGACATTAGAATACTCCTAGAAACAATGAGTTTGTCCATATCCAAGCTTATCCTGAAATATTTCCAAAAGGAAATAGGCCACCTGAAATATCTCCAAAAGGAAATAGGCCACGAGTCCAAGTTAATTTAAGATTTGTGTATGTCGCTTATTGTGATGACACTCCTTCAAGTAACATGCATTTGAATGAGCCTCCTCAAAGGTTCCACCTTAAATTCCACTCCTCAAAGATTCCACCTTAAATTCAAATTCAAATTCAAATGCAAGCCCATTTCAAATTTGTGTGAAAATTCCAAATTTTCACCGACGTGGATAGATGACGTAGATGTGAAGAGAATTTCTCAAAAAAGATCTCAATCTTTTACCTAGGTCCCTTGCACGAGAATTTCAAGAAAGGCATCTCAGGATTTTTTTCCTCGTAGACGTTGATCCGCTCCATTAACGGATGACAACTTTTTTTGAAATACACGAGGGATGGCCTGGGTGGCTTCAAACGAATAGTTAGCAGTTCTTTTGTATTTGCAGCGAATTTTTTTGTTTGTTTGGAAGCGTTTTCTCTTGTGTATGTCAATGTTTGTGTGGCTGTGACTCTCTGTCGGTTCCTCTCTAAATTGCCTGTGTTGTCTGTCTGTACCCTGTTTAGGGATTGCCAAATTCCTCGGTTTATTGGGTGTCGATTATTTGATTCAGTTTTCCTGTGTATGTTTTTCCTCTTGTTTTTATTTGTTTTGCAGTGTAGTGTATCTTCTTTCTTTGTAATCTTGTTTCGTTCGTTCTTGGTAATCTTGTTTCGTTCTTGGTAATCTTTACTTCCTGATGTTTTCTTCGGATTGGGTATCAAGATTGAACATTCTAATTTCGTCTTTTATACACATAAAAAAACTTAAAAGTGTCGATGATGCACACATCTGTTGCGCCAGAGAGATAGGAAATCCTTGTCAGGTTTGCCAATGGATCGATTTAAGAAGGTTCGGCTGGCGAATTTCAGGTACTTTCGATTTTTCAGGGTTTTTCTGAATAGTCCATTAAATTAAATTAGAGTAGCTTTTGGTATACCTGTGAATTTCTTTGACATAATAATCATGAACGAACGAAATTTTCTTGTGAGTACTCAACTTTTTAAGGGCTTTTTGTGAAGATATTTTCATATTATCATAAATTTAGATTAAAAAAATTGTCACGGTATTTATTCTTCATTTAGTTTTCAAGGGTCTTTTACAAAATTTGTGAACAAAAAATTTACGTTGATCATATATTTGATCATTATAGCATATTATCATATTTTGTGTTCCCTTGTAAGTTTTGATCATTTCCTGTTCTCACTTATTTTCGCCCTCCCTTTATATGCGCAAATTTACTGTTCAGGTTGCCCTTTTTGAGAATGAGCGGAAAGTTTTTAACTCTCAGATTATCCCACCGTATTTCCCTGCTGCAATCATGTGCCCGTTAATTATGCTCATGGTTTGATCTCTGAATGCATGCATGCAGGAGTTAGTTATTATTTAAATTTGGTTGGCTGAGGGTTTTACCAGTTGGCCAAATTAATATTGATATGCGACGATTGAATTCCCTGAATTCCAGGAAGCGTTGCTACTTTCCCTGCAGGAAAAGCTTTCGCCGGTCGCCATTCCTTTCCTTTCCTCGCCTTCCTTTAGCATTAAAAGGTACGAAATAGTTGCTTCTCACGATCATCATCGACTGCCTTCTTAAGAAGATCCAACGCCTTTGGGGCAAGACTTTAAAGAGCGTACAATTCGCGTTTTACTTCACTTATTTTCAGGGAAGACTTCCAATAGCCCAGAATTCTCGTTTTGTTTTACTTCTTTTTAGGAAATACTTCCAATACGGTAGAGTAAATATTTAATTTATTCAATTAAAAAATTATATTCAATTATTTATTTTTTACAAATTGGATGATATAAAACAATTTATTTATGAGAAGAATTGTTTTATTTTTATAAGACATGTGAAATGGATGCTTTTATTTATTTAAATGTGAAAAGAGGCTTAATTTTTTTTTTAACTGAAAACATTTTTCTTTCTTTATGTGATATGGTGGTTGTGTTTTTGCTAATTAGATAATAGGTTGTTGACTTTTTTTGCAAGTTTAGTTTGTATATAATTATTTCTTAGATGACATAATGATTGTCTTTCTTAAATAATATGATGATTATTGATTTCCAATTCATAAGAGCTTTTTGTTTGCTACATGATGTGGATTATACATGTTAAATGATATCATTATGTTTTTATTTGTTAAATGACATGCTAAATTAGGTTGTTTGATGATATGATGGTGATAATGAGAGTGAGAGAGATAACGAGCATAAGGGGCGACAGAGAGAGGGAGTGGGGCTAGGGTACGATAGCGGGAGAGAGAGAGAGAGAGAGAGAGAGAAGGAGTGGGACGGGGAGAAAGCGAGTGACAGAGAGAGAGGGAGGGGAAGAGAGAGAGAGAGAGGAGGAGAGAGAGATGGGGGAGAGAGGAGGATAGGGTGAGGGAGAGGCAGAGGAAGAGATAGGTGGGGGGAGAGAGGGGGAGAGGTAGAGAGAGAGTGAGAGGGGGACAGGTAGGGGGAGGAGAAGACAGTGGGAGAGGGGTAGCGAGGGGGGAATGGAGGGAGAGATACAAGGAGAGAGATAGAGGGCGGGGGGAAGCAAAGAGAGAAGGGTTGGGACGGGGAGGAAGGGAGTGACACAGAGAGAGGGAGGGGAAGAGAGAGA
>APFE031453197.1:0-15511 GCA_000404065.3 Pinus taeda
AATAGTACTGGATGTTGTGCTAGAAGCATGTCATATCCCTCCAATATGAATAAACAAAATTAATGATTAAATACCTCACGATAATTTTTTTTTTTTTTATTTACTATGTACATGGAATATAAACGTTGCCGTAACTAAGTTTTTGGCACAGCTTTTGGTGACATGTTAATTATATGGTCTATGTTTATTGCTCATTCATTAACTGGCGTCCTCTCATCTGCAATATTGTACTGTGGATTTAATTCAACTCATACATCATTCGAGACTGACCATACGGTGGATATGTTACCGCGTACCAAGCGTATATGATACAAGCCAGGTGGCCCCTTTCTGATGTTGCTATCCATCGATCTTGCCACGGATCGCGAGGGTAGCTCTGGCATTGAATATCTCCAGGTGTAGATTAGACCTCGGGATGCCGATAGAGATCCACGGAGGAGATTCATTCCCGCGCTCTTCCGATGATTCATTGTGGTTTTACTCCTCCTGTCTCGGCTAGGGTTCTCATTTGCTTCTTCCGCCGAGAGGTCGCTCCGGGGTTCCATTCGCGCGGCAGCTGAAGCTTGGCCTGTTGCTCAGGCAGCTCTGTCTCAAACGCAGCTTGGTACCAATGAATCCCTGAACCAGTCTTTTGATACTCATCCCATTTATCAGGTTACAGTGTGCCTATTATAATATATTTTCTTTTGTTATTGTCTTCCGGTAATAAATTTATCGATTAAGGATTCGTTCTCTAATCAGTTGTCTGGTGCAATGGGAACAGGTTCGGCTCTCGGCGAGGTAGCGAGACTGTGCATCCTTAAATTACTCCAGACGTCTCCACTTGAGGTAAGCGCTCCACCCTTAGAGAAAAATAGCTGCGTTTCCATGCCGAATATTTGATACTTTTCCTTTTTCCTGATCAGGGTTGCGTTTTTCCATGGATGGGTATTGTTTACCTTCGACTTCTCAGTCGGTGTGAGGGCTTTTGCTGTTTACTGTTATCGGCTTCCAGCCATGGGTTTTTACCCTTAGGGTTTCTTATTTTAAGTTAAGGCTATTTGTAATTTAATAACCTCTAGGTCTCTTATTGTAATGGTTAAAGTGTTTGCAGCGAATTCCTGGAATTCGATTCGGCCCACGTGCATAGTTAATGTCGAAGACTGAGTATCTCTTTCAAATGTTTATGTGTATAAGAACAGTATTCCGCATGCCGAGGGAAACTCGTCCCTGAGAAAATATAAGGTTTTCTGTATACATTTCTTATGCTTTATTTTACTGTGGCAGTTTGCAACGACTTAATCTCCTGAGTGTTCATTCTCAGAGTTTCGGTTACTTCTACCTTTTGCAATAGGAAGTATCATTTCAGTATGGTTACCTACAGGTTTTCTTCTCGGGTTTATATCTGATTATTTACTGTATATATATATATATATATTGATGCCTGTTATCTCCCATAGTCGGCCATCTGCCGAGTATATTTCTTGAACACTAATTGTTTAGACTAGGGTATTATGCATGGTATGAAATACGTTTTCTCTTAAAATGACTGTTCGACATCTTTCTGGGTTTATATTCATGGTGCCTTTACCTTCGTCTGCTCCTGAGGAGTTTTCATTATTCGGATTGATTATATAAATTTCCGTTAAGATTTATATGAAGTGCCTTAAGATTTATATGAAGTACCGGCCCTCTTTTCATGGCGAATCTGTTCTGATAGCTGGGTTATCTCATTCTGAAGTTTAATCATTTATTCGTGTTACTGTGGCACTGTTGTACAATGTAATGCCTCTGTTCTTGGTAGAGAAAGCATGAAATCGTGTTTACTGTGAATTTTTCCTTTAAGAAGTTTATTTGTCATTATAGGTACGAGGGAGCAATCTCGCCTCGAATCTGGTATGTTAATGTTGGTATTATATAACTTGTTTTCTTTTCATATCATATGCCGAATACGAAACCCTATAATTCAGTTTTACAGTACTTCTTATAATCACGGTCTATAATTGAGGGAAGACCAGGTACGGCAACCGCCTACCCAAACTTCCCAATGCCCTTTTCACTAAGCGAGTTAATAATTTTCTTTTTAAATTTTTTTTTGAATATATGAATTTTCTTTTGTTAAACTGAATACTAAGACTCAGCCGTCTGGCCATCTAACCGCCAGCGCCCTACTCATTCAAACTGTGAACTAAATCTAACTCAGATTTTACTACCTTGGGCAGAAGCCCTTCTTTTATGAACTGTGATTCTTACTCTGTTCAATAAACTGACTCTATAGTGACAGCATTTCATTAACAACCACAATTATCTACTGTTGTAAATTTGTCGATTTTTCTGCAATTAAAACTATAATATCAGTACGCACCTGTTCTATGGAGATTGTCAATTTCTTCTGTTCTATGGAGATCTCTCCTGAATGCTTGTTTTCCACCCAACCACGAGATTAGTCGATACAGACTAATCTCCCCCCAAGCGCATTTGCCAGGCCACTGCCTCAACAAATGTCATGCACTCTCTGTGCCTGTGCTATCTAGTCATCACCAGACATTAGCACCTCTTTTCCCTTTCTGCTATCTTTCTTCTCTTTTCTCCTTTTTCCCGCCTGTTCCTTAACAGCCCGGGTCTCTCCTTTTTCCATTCTTTATGGAAAGATAGGGAAACAGTTAGGGTTTGTTCTCCCTTTCTTGATAACTGTTTCTTTACATATTTATACAATGTGTTTAAAGAAAATCCATCCAGCAGAAATTTAACAATGACTTCCTTATCAAGATTACCATAGGTAATTAAATTAATTCAGTCCCAGTTTGGAATTCATAATGTTTTCACCATGATAAAGAAGTAATAATCTCTGTTTTTACATTTTTCCTATAATGGTAAAAAAAAGACAGAGAATTTATTTACATAATTATTCGGTCATCACATCTCCTCCCCCTGAGATTGGACACCGTCCCGGTGTCTTTCAGCCACGAACAGTGCTGGATAAGTTCTCCTCATCAATTCTTCGTCCTCCCAAGTAGCTTCCTCGGGTCCATAGTGTCGCCACTGGACCTTAACTTGGGTAATAGCTCGTTTCCGCAGCTGCACTTCTCTCCGGTCGAGGATGTTCAGAGGTTCGACCAGAACCTCTCCTTCTGGTTCGACCTGCATTGCACGATTTTGAATTAGTTTTTCCTTCTAATAACAATTTCAATAGTTTTTCTACAGCATTAGCTATTACCTGGATATCTTGCCATTGAATAACATGCCTAGGATCATAAACATATTTCTTGAGTATTGAAACATGGAATACGTTGTGGACTCGAATGTGGCTTGGCAAAGCGAGCTGATATGCCACTGGGCCAATCCTTGCCAGGATCTGGAAGGGTCCACAATATCGGGGTGCCAATTTGGCACATCCGCTCCATTGTAAGGTACTCCTTTTTGTTTGGATTCTGATATATACATGATCACCAACCTGATATTCCTTAAATCTTCTCTTTCGATCAGCGAAATTTTTCTGCCTGTCTTGAGCAGCCTTCAAATTCACACGCACCTTTTTCACCATTTCTTCCATTTCTTTAAGCATCTCAGGCCCCAAGTTCAGTTTATCTTCGGGTCCTCCCCAATTAGAAGGTGTTCGGCATTTTCGACCGTACATAACCTCAAAGGGGCTCATCTGTGTAGAGGTGTGATATCCATTGTTATACGCGAATTCTACTAGATGTAGATATTCTTCCCACAACGTGGGTTGTTGCATCACGAATGCCCGCAACATATCTTCCACCACTTGATTAACTCGTTCAGTTTGTCCATCGGTCTGGGGATGATATGCTGTGCTGAAATTCAGTTGAGTTCCTAAATCAGCGAACAGTGTTCTCCAGAATGCTGATGTGAATTTCACATCGCGATCGGAAATTATCGCTTTCGGCAGTCCATGAAGCTTAAACACGTTTTGCATAAAAACGTGAGCAATTTGTGGAGCTCTGTACGTGGATTGAACCGGTATAAAATGTGCAGCCTTGCTTAGTTTATCCACTATCACCATAATGGAATCATTGCCCTTTTTTGTCTTAGGTAACCCTGTGATGAAATCCATTGAAATAATTTCCCACTTCCATTCTGGAATCGGTAAGGGTTGTAACAGTCCTGCCGGGTGCTGGTGTTCGGCTTTAATTTGCTGACATTCCAAGCATCGTGCTAAATACTCAGCAATGTCCTTCTTCATTCCTGGCCAAAAATACTCTTTTCGAATGGCGGTAATCATTTTCTGATATCCTGGATGCCCTGCATAATGACTGACATGGAATTCATCCATAATAAGATTTTTAATTTTGTCTTGACTAGGTACATATAGTCTTTGTTTAAAATGTATCATTCCATCTTTATTCAACTTATAATCTGATTGGTCTGTCAAGCCAGCAGATTGCTGTAGTTGCAGTTTTAACTGCTGATAGTTAACATCCTGTCTTGAAGCTTCTTTAACCATCTCCAAAACGGGGCTCTTCCACTCACTAACAGAGACTTCATACAACTGTTGTACTTTCTGGCTTAAAGCATCTGCTACTCGGTTTTCCTTCCCTTGTAAATGTTTTATCTCAAAGTCAAAACCGCTTAGAAAGTCCACCCATCGTGCTTGTCGTGCGTTTAAGGTGGGTTGACTGAAATAATTGGTCAAACTATGGTGATCAGTGAGCAGTAAAAATTTTCTGCCCACCAGATAATGCCTCCACATTTTCAAGGCGTGGATGACAGCGGTCAATTCTAAATCATAAGAAGAATATTTCTGTTCATGCTCCTTCAATTTTCGAGATTCGTAAGCAACTACTCTACCTTCTTGCATTAACACTCCACTGAATCCTTCTTTGTTTGCATCTGTACATACTACGTAATCTTTATCAGGATCAGCTATTCTTAAAATAGGAGCTGTGGTGAGTAGATGCTTCAACTGTTCAAAACTCTTTTGGCAGTTTGGGGTCCACTGAAATGCTTTCCCTTTTTTCTGCAATGAGGTAATGGGGAATGCAACCCTCGAGAATCCTTCTACAAATCTTCTATAATAACCAGCCAGACCCATAAAGGATCGAATATCTGCCACATCCTTTGGTACAGGCTAGTCCATTATGGCCTTTATTTTCTCTGGATCAATGACAATTCCTTCCTTACTAATCACATGACCCAAGTACTGGATTTCTTCTTTGAAGAAGTCACACTTACTAAATTTTGCATATAGTTGATGCTCCCGAAGGGTCTGTAGCACCTTTCTGAGGTGTTCTTGATGTTCCTCCACAGTGCGAGAATATACTAGTATATCATCAATAAATATCAATACAAATCTATCCAAATATTGGTGAAAAATGTTGTTCATTAAACACATGAAAGTTGCGGGGGCATTGGTAAGGTCGAAAGGCAATACCACGAATTCATAGTGGCCGTATCTGGTTCTAAAGGTTGTTTTAGCGATGTCTTCCTCCTTAATTCGGATCTGATGATAACCAGATCGCAGGTCAATTTTTGAAAATACCGTCGCGCCTTTCACTTGGTCAAATAGTTCGTCGATCCGAGGCAAAGGATACTTATTCTTAATGGTTAACTTATTTAATTGACGGTAATCGATGCACATCCGGAAGGTTCCATCCTTCTTCTTAACAAACAGCACTGGGGCTCCCCACGGGGACACACTAGGACGTATGTAATTCTTGTCCAACAATTCTTGCAGTTGCATTTTCAATTCTGTCAATTCGGGTACGCTCATTCTATATGGTGCACGAGATACTGGTGCTGCACCGGGAACCAATTCAATAGTGAAATCTATGTTCCTTTTCGGGGGCAGCCCAGGAATTTCCTCTGGAAACACATCTGTGAATTCTTGGATTACAGGGATATTATTTAGGATGGCTGTTTTATCTTTAGAATCCGCATAACCCACCTGAACAGCATAGATTTGGCATCCTTTCCGAACACATTTTGCAAGTTGATTTGTTGTTATTGGTCGCACTTGTACCGGTCTTTTAATCCCTTGCATCTCTTTTTTATTTCCCAGGGAGTCTTTAAAATAAATAATATTGGTCTTACAGTCCACTAGTGACCAGTGCTTTTCCAGCCAATCCATTCCAATGAGGATATCATAGGAACCAAGGGGAAGCACATTTAAGTCTGCCATTACTGGTTGTCCGGCTATGGTAAAGGAACAGTCTTTTATTTTAGCTCCCACTCGTCTTTTGGCCCCCGTGGCTAATTGCACCAGCCATGGATTCTTGAATTTAGTGGATTGCAATTTACAACGTTCTACTATTTTTGGGCTTACATAACTCAGTGTAGCCCCAGGGTCAATTAAAATAGATACAGTAAGGTTTGAGATATTACCTTCAAATTCGACCATAGTGGGCTGGTATTCCACCTGGCGGTCTTCCAATGCTGCATTAATCCTCGGTATACTGCGTCCCACTTCACCGACTGTTGAGGCTTCCTGAATCTGAGATAGTTGCTCCGTCCCTTTTCGTTGTGGACAGTTCTTGATGTAGTGGGGTCCCCCACAGCCCCAGCATTGCACCGGAGGTCTGGTGACCCCTTCATTGTCCAAGCGTATCTTCTATCCATTGCCTTTAGCTTCGTTGTTAGGCCTAAATTTGGATGCAGTTCGGTCTGGAATTCTGCTGTGGGGACTTTTGTTGTTCCCTTTACCTCCACTATTGCGATTTCCTTTGTTGTTTCCCATTGGCTTAAAGCCCTTCCTTTCACTCCACTTCTTGCCGACCGCTTCTCCCTTTTGTCTGCTTTGTTGGTAACAAATTCTGGCCTTCCGAATCACTTCATCCATTGATTTGGGATTGTCAAATTCAATCCTTTCTCGCATGTAGGGTGGTAAACTACTTACAAATCGTTGTACTTTTGCCTTTTCTTCCCTTATATATGGGACGTAACGAAGCAGGGAAGTGAAACGAGTGATGAACTCGTCCATAGTCTGCTGTCCCAAACGCAGATCATGGAATTCTTTTGCCTTCTCATCGTAGAACCGCTCCGTTAGATATCTCTCCTTAAAATATCTTTGAAAATTATCCCAAGTGATGGTTTGCTCAGTAACTCCTTTGACTATCTTCACTTCCTCCCACCATAAGGTGGCCTTTCCTTGCAGTTGGAAAATAGCCAATCTGGCCTTAAGATTGTGATCATACTCATAGAGCTGAAAATAGTTGTTCATGTTAATCAACCATGCTTTAGCTGCTTCCTCTTGTTCTCCGTCAAAGTGCGGGGGTTTAATTTTGCGAAATTCCCCTTGCAGCTCCATCCTTTGTCTCTTTGAATTTTGTTGTTCATTTACATTGTCAGAACGTTCCTCCTGTTCCTCCGAACCTCCAGGGGGTATAGGGTGATTCTGTTCCTCCGACATCCGTTGCTGTTCCATACTAGGATTAACAGGTACTTGATTCTGTCGTTCAGATAAGCTTTTCAATATTCTCTCCTGTTCCATAGTTAGCCTAGCATTGTCTTCCCGCAGTCTTGCCATTTCATTCTTCAGCTCTTGTACGGTTTCTAAGATAGCCTGATTTGTAGTTCTAGCCTCCTCCCCAAGTTGAACCCATAATTCAGGATTACCTTCAAGTCCAGGCATAACCGGTCGTCGAGTGGTGTTGTCGGTTCTCCTCATCCTGTAAATTCTGGGACTCTGAATCCTGTTCTTATCAACATAAAACGAATGATAAGAAAATTTCAGGTACTACAAAAGGAAATATGTATGTATATATATTCTTGCCCAAAGGCCTCAGTTTTGTAACTGGGCTCTGATACCATATGTCATATCCCTCCAATATGAATAAACAAAATTAATGATTAAATACCCCATGATAATTTTTTTTTTTTTATTTACTATGTACATGGAATATAAACGTTGCCGTAACTAAGTTTTTGGCACAGCTTTTGGTGACATGTTAATTATACGGTCTATGTTTATTGCTCATTCATTAACTGGCGTCCTCTCATCTGCAATATTGTACTGTGGATTTAATTCAAATCATACATCATTCGAGACTGACCATACGGTGGATATGTTACCGCGTACCAAGCGTATATGATACAAGCCAGGTGGCCCCTTTCCGATGTTGCTATCCATCGATCTTGCCACGGATCGCGAGGGTAGCTCTGGCATTGAATATCTCTAGGTGTAGATCAGACCTCGGGATGCCGATAGAGATCCACGGCGGAGATTCATTCCCACGCTCTTCCGGTGATTCATTGTGGTTTTACTCCTCCTGTCTCGGCTAGGGTTCTCATTTGTTTCTTCTGCCGAGAGGTCGCTCCGGGGTTCCATTTGCGCGGCAGCTGAAGCTTGGCCTGTTGCTCAGGCAGCTCTGTCTCAAACGCAGCTTGGTACCAATGAATCCCTGAACCAGTCTTTTGATACTCGTCCCATTTATCAGGTTACAGTGTGCCTATTATAATATATTTTCTTTTGTTATTGTCTTCCGGTAATAAATTTATCGATTAAGGATTCGTTCTCTAATCAGTTGTCTGGTGCAATGGGAACAGGTTCGGCTCTCGGCGAGGTAGCGAGACTGTGCATCCTTAAATTACTCCAGACGTCTCCACTTGAGGTAAGCGCTCCACCCTTAGAGAAAAATAGCTGCGTTTCCATGCCGAATATTTGATACTTTTCCTTTTTCCTGATCAGGGTTGCGTTTTTCCATGGATGGGTATTGTTTATCTTCGACTTCTCAGTCGGTGTGAGGGCTTTTTTTGTTTACTGTTATCGGCTTCCAGCCATGGGTTTTTACCCTAGGGTTTCTTATTTTAAGTTAAGGCTATTTGTAATTTAATAACCTCTAGGTCTCTTATTGTAATGGTTAAAGTGTTTGCCGCGAATTCCTGGAATTCGATTCGGCCCACCTGCACAGTTAATGTCGAAGACTGAGTATCTCTTTCAAATGTTTATGTGTTAAGAACAGTATATTGCATGCCGAGAGCAGCTCGTCTCTGTGCAAATATAAGCTTTTCTGTTTACATTTCTCATACTTTATTTTACTGTGACAGTTCGCAGGACTTAATCTTTTGAGGGTTCACTCTCAGGGTTTCCGATTATTTCTACCTTTTTGCAATAGGAATTATCGTTCTGAATGGTTACCTACAGGTTCTCTTCTCGGTTTATATCTGATTATTTACTGTATAAATATATAGTGATGCCTACAATCTCCCATAGTCGGCCATCTGCTGAGTATATTTCTTGAACACTAATTGTTTAGACTAGGGTATTATGCATGGTATGAAATACGTTTTCTCTTAAAATGACTGTTCGACATCTTTCTGGGTTTATATTCATGGTGCCTTTACCTTCGTCTGCTCCTGAGGAGTTTTCATTATTCGGATTGATTATATAAATTTCCGTTAAGATTTATATGAAGTGCCTTAAGATTTATATGAAGTACCGGCCCTCTTTTCATGGCGAATCTGTTCTGATAGCTGGGTTATCTCATTCTGAAGTTTAATCATTTATTCGTGTTACTGTGGCACTGTTGTACAATGTAATGCCTCTGTTCTTGGTAGAGAAAGCATGAAATCGTGTTTACTGTGAATTTTTCCTTTAAGAAGTTTATTTGTCATTATAGGTACGAGGGAGCAATCTCGCCTCGAATCTGGTATGTTAATGTTGGTATTATATAACTTGTTTTCTTTTCATATCATATGCCGAATACGAAACCCTATAATTCAGTTTTACAGTACCTCTTATAATCACGGTCTGTAATTGAGGGAAGACCAGGTACGGCAACCGCCTACCCAAACTTCCCAATGCCCTTTTCACTAAGCGAGTTAATAATTTTCTTTTTAAATTTTTTTTCTGAATATATGAACTTTCTTTTGTTAAACTGAATACTAAGACTCAGCCGTCTGGCCATCTAACCGCCAGCGCCCTACTCATTCAAACTGTGAACTAAATCTAACTCAGATTTTACTACCTTGGGCAGAAGCCCTTCTTTTATGAACTGTAATTCTTACTCTGTTCAATAAACTGACTCTATAGTGACAGCATTTCATTAACAACCACAATTATCTACTGTTGTAAATTTGTCGATTTTTCTGCAATTAAAACTATAATATCAGTACGCACCTGTTCTATGGAGATTGTCAATTTCTTCTGTTCTATGGAGATCACTCCTGAACGCTTGTTTTCCACCCAACCACGAGATTAGTCGATACAGACTAATCTCCCCCCAAGCGCATTTGCCAGGCCACTGCCTCAACAAATGTCACGCACTCTCTGTGCCTGTGCTATCTGGTCATCACCAGACATTAGCACCTCTTTTTCCCTTTCTGCTATCTTTCTTCTCTTTTCTCCTTTTTCCCGCCTGTTCCTTAACAGCCCGGGTCTCTCCTTTTTCCATTCTTTATGGAAAGATAGGGAAACAGTTAGGGTTTGTTCTCCCTTTCTTGATAACTGTTTCTTTACATATTTATACAATGTGTTTAAAGAAAATCCATCCAGCAGAAATTTAACAATGACTTCCTTATCAAGATTACCATAGGTAATTAAATTAATTCAGTTCCAGTTTGGAATTCATAATGTTTTCACCATGATAAAGAAGTAATAATCTCTGTTTTTACATTTTTCCTATAATGGTAAAAAAAAGACAGAGAATTTATTTACATAATTATTCGGTCATCACAAAGCACATTTGTCTAAAGGATAGGTTAGCGTGATGGATGTCAATATCTTATCTCAGAGTGTTAAATATCACCAGATTGGAATGGATATTGTTAGGAAATGTTATTTTTGGAAGCTAAAAAGCTAGAGAAAAAGGGTATTGTTTTGATTTAGAAATTATTAATAGTGAATTAAATTGGCTACCCAATATGGGTTTCTCTCAAAAGTAGAGATTCATTTTTATTGTTTCTCTCTCTACCCAACAATTGACCAAATTTCTATAATTTCTCTTAAGAATAGGCAAGCAAAAAATTATAAACTGTTATTATGTCGTATCGAAGATATCAAACGCTTCTTGTGCAACCACCATTTCAGTATGAACAACATAGTTGTGTTGTTAGGTTGTGCGGAGGGTTTTCTAATTTCATATTCAAACTTTGGTGAATTAACGGATCTTCTAGTGGATTCGACTCTTCCAATTGGTAGTTATAGTCGTGATGGAACAATTGATTGCTCTAATACTATATGAATATCTTAGGTTAAAATAATGTTTCAATTTAAATTTAAATATGAATTTTTTAAAATATTATAATTATGATTATTATTTTAATATAATGGGTAATTTAAAAAAAAAAAAATTATAATTTTTATTAATTAAAAAAATTAAAAACTAAAAAAATAATATTAAATCATTTTTTTTTTTTTTTTTTTTTTTTTATCGAAATTAATATTATATTTTATTATTATGTCTATTTTTTTTGTTTATCAACTTTTCCAAGTTTTCTAGAGATTACTTTAGTCTTGACATGTAACTTGAGAAACTATGACCCAAGGGCATCTAAGCCATCAAAATCGCCAAGAGATCGCATTTGGCTTGGGCCACACCAACCCTTAACATGGCTAGATTTTTTCCCATAAAGTTTTGACATAGTGACCTTCACTTCACAAACTGACTTAAAAGTACACTCCATCACCATCTACTCTACTTTGTGGACATTATTATATCTATTTTAAAAATATTTATATACATATGTTTTTATCCCAATTGTAATTTTAACTTTTATATTATAATAATAATAATAATAATGATGATGATGATAACGATGTTGTTGTTACAATTTAGTTATTATTATTATTATTATTATTATTATAAGAATTAATATATGGGTTAAGCATATATACGTTTAAAAAACCATGTAACAATATTATTAACTATAAAGATTCATCTCCACTTTACTATAGATTCTAAACATATAAACAAACTTTGTTATAATACCATGACTTATTAATACCACATGCCCAAAAACCCATAGCTCATGCTCATATGACATTTTTTCCAATTAAATAAATTAATTGAAAAGAAGAAAAAGACATAATTACTTTTGAGATGAAATTCAAATTCAACCTCTCAGTTATGCCTACTAGTAAGAAAATTAGAATGTTCCTTGGAAATTAAGTCACTAGCATCCACCTAATAATTATTTACAATTAAATTAAAATTCTGAAATGCCTATTCCTAAATAGACTTGTCTATCAATGTAAATATTAATACATATATATAACAATAATATAGATTTCATCTATTCCAATAAAAAAATCCTTATAATCATGCATCTTCCTTAATTTCACCCTCTACCATAACTCATTTGAATACTTACTAAATAAGAGTACCTTTTGAATATTCCATTTAATAGGCTATACTCTCCATTATCTTATTATTAGTGTGTGGTTGGAATCATGACGAACTACAGTGCTTCTTATTTCATGCCATTGTTTTATTTTCCATTTCAAAGTACCTAATACCCATTCTACTCTAGGATTGGTTCAACTTATACCATTAATCTAGTGTTGGCAAAATATTGGTTATCAATATATATATTAACATCATTTTGAGTCCCCCGGATGCGGGTGCCAACTAGCCAAATGCAGGTGATGGGACGGGGGTCTCATAACGGCCACATGCCAACCATGCGTTGAGGCGGCCTGGAAGGCGGTGGCGCAAGACTCTCCCGGAAGGCGGATTTATTAGCCAAGGGACGGCAGACTGGGCGCATTAACGCCCCGACCTCATTCGACTGCACTGCAAGGATCGGCTCTAATACAGAATTCATGGCCACTTTAATGGTGGGCGACCTTCGAGGAAGAGCAGGGAGCTCTATAAACAGAGGCGCCCTGGCATCCCTGTCCACACTTGGCCAGAGTCTGGAGTTCTCGTTCAGCTGTTGGTTCTGGTTAATTCAGGACCTACTCTATTCTGTTCTTGCCCAGACCTGCTGGTTCAGGCTGTACATACTCAGAAATACCCTGTCAATATGGTTCGAGAGCACCAGAGGCTGCTGAGCCGTTGCGGCACTAGCCGAGGAGGGACTTCGCGGCGCTCAGCTGAAGCGGAGACCCATCCACCCTGCCATTGCGCTCATTGCCACTATTTCTGCCACTGCCCGCGCTCTGAAAGTGTCAATCCTATGAGGCCTAGTCAATTCATGGAGGCTAGCTCTCCTAGGACCTCGTCTACTCCTTTCTTTGGCTCCGCAATTTTCTCCTTCGATAGCCCCCTGAACCGTCCACGCATAAATGCCTACATCTCTGTTCTGTTCATTGATGAAGCTGTGGAGGAGGGTAACTCCAGTGCTTCGCCTGATTTCGAACCTCCGAGGGACGAGGCCAGAGAAACTGAATTCCACCAGGCAGACAAAGGAAAGGGTGTGGAAATGTTAGACCCACAGCCGGAAAGGAGCCAGCAGCAACCTAAAGCGGTAGTGGTGACAGAAGGCAAGGTGCAGGACGAGGAGGAATACGGACCATGTCCAATTGTGGAGGAGGAGTCGGATGAATAGCTCACCGCGACGTCTCAGGTTCTGGTGCTCAAAGGTGGTTCTGGTTCTCCCGTCTCTTCGGTCATGTCTTTCTGTCCATCTGTCTCTGGCTGTCCATGTGTTGTCTTGTTTTTATGTCAATTTGTCTTAGAGGCAATCTGCCAATACTAAGGAGTAGAGTTGGTCATTTTTGGGTTCGGTCCTCTGTTTTTGTGGTTGGGTAACATAGTGCAAGGATGTCAGTTTGGTCTTCCCCTGCGTGGGAATGATTTTGGTCTCAAACACCCTGTGAAGGCATGCAACAGGTAGTCTTTTTTCTTGGCTACACCTGGTTGATCCATTTTGCCATTATCTCTGGCAAATGGATCTCACAAATAGCTTGAATGTAAATGTACTCTGGCTTTTTATATATATAATAGAATAGTTTAATTAAAAAAAATAAATAAATAAATAAATAAATCATTTTGATTCATCCAAACTCTTATAACCTAAGATAATAAATAATTAACATAAATCATTAAAGTTTCATTTTGTGCCTCATACTTATATTACTTACAGATTCAACCCATGGAAAGGTCTAGAATCCTCTTTATTCCAATCATGTGTTATATATCTTCTGCTCAACCATATGGGACATGTGTGTATGTTTGGAAGAATTTGACCCACGTGATACGATATGCCTCGTAGTATTAATTGTATGCAATCATATCCAATGTGATCCCACATGGATTATCTAATTGGCCATGATTTAGATTTAAGATCTAATGATGGACATTTATCACGTTTGTTCAAAATGGAAAACCTGATTCTACAAATTCATTTTTTGCTTTTGGTTTTTCTTTCTCATGGGCATGGCACTGCTCTTTTAGCCACATGGATCCAGTTACACTTCTGGGGTTGAACATGTTTACAACCCAGAATTTCATTTGTAACTCTGCTATAAATTTTGGTGAATTTTTTTAATCAGAGGTTTACACTTTTGGGGTTGAACATGTTTACAACCCAGAATTTCATTTGTAACTCTAATTGCTATAAATTTTGGTGAATTTTTTTAATTGGAGGTTTTCGTTTTTATTGTATCCTCCCATTTAAATTTTCTAATTATTTCTCACTTATTTTCTTGATTTAATGTAGGTACTCATATGGCTTCTTTTTAAACCATGACAACCTTTTGTGGAATTTGGGTCTCTAGAATTTGGATTTGAGGCTATCATCATGAGCTAACTTTTTCTTTTTCTCTTAAATTTTTTTTTTGTAAAATTGAGTTTTTAATTTTTCATCTATACTTCTTATAGCAAGGAAAGGCGTGACTGCAGCTAGGACTTCCTCTTCCTTTCCTCTCCATTGTGGCATAAACTTCGCTTTAAAATTGCAATCATAAGTTCTATTTCTAATTGTTTTTTTCTTTGAATCTAGAATAACTCTATATTTACTACTTAGTCAACTAATTATGTTAAATACTTAAGTGAGAGAAAAACAATTTTCTAGGATTTCCTTAGAAGTCTGTGTATATAGGTTAAGTAACTCAAACTATTTCACTCATGAATCATATTAACTTTTGATAGTGGATTTTTTCCTTCTATAAATTTTCACCCTAATATAATACTAATAAGTGTATCTTCTAACACCCACAACTCTAATATGTGTATCTTTTAACACCCACAACGCTAGGGAGAATGAAATGTCGCTCTCACTCTCAGGAATACATTTACTTTTTTTTTTTTTCATTACTTCTTACATTATAAATCTATACAATGAACTTCCCAAGTTCTCATCCATCATCTCTATATCCATGGCAACAACAGGTACGATCTCCAAGCGAAATGGTTTACTTCTTAAATTCAGACCAAGGCCTTCTGCTTGTTTTGCATTCGACTTCAACTTTTTTATTCCATATATCAACAATCATCAATTCGTTGTGAGTCTATATCAACTTTGGATGTCAACTTTGAATGCTTATTCTCTGAACCCAATTGTCATATCTCTAAATGTCTAGATGTAAAAAAAAAAAAAAAAAAAAAAAATTATATGTTGCCAACATACACTGTTCGATACTATAATCTATTTATTGAGCGTGACACATTACACTTTACGAATACATATATAT
>APFE031453211.1:0-15266 GCA_000404065.3 Pinus taeda
CCGACGGTTCATTCTCTCCTCGGTATTACCGACACTTGATCCGTGGCTTAATACCCGATTGGTCCATGATATCTATTTAAAGAGCATGGAGGGTCATTTGTAGGTTAACGGTTCATGAGAGAAGCTTATGTAAAATTTCATTCTTTTATTAATAAATTTCCTGAAGTGGCCGTGTTGGCTCAAGCCGTGGACTGTTTCCCTCTTTCAAGGTTTTAACCACGTCAAAAATATTGGTGTATTGATCTGTGATCTATTTGTGAGCGGTGTCCTTTGGTGTTCTGTCTGAGGAACTTACCTTGTAAATTCCTACATAGTGGAGTAGTAATGACATAGAATTAATGACCATTTCCAATGAACTATTTGTTTTAGTAAGGATAACTAATCTATGGATATTTCCCATGATGTTCAAGGAAGGATTCAACATGGGAAAGGTGATAGTTTGGTTCCCACATACTTTAGAAATTGATCTCTTTGTCCATAAACATTAGAGGTGGAAAAAGATCCTAGGATTTCAAGCTAAGCTTGTTCCAAATTAGTTATATCTTGAACCACAAATTGTTGTTGAGCTCATGGATATGATAGAAATTTAGTGGCTTGTAGGGTAGTCTCATCATGAAATAATTGTCACTTATTATCTAATCATATTTTTTAACCATAGACTAAATTAGTCATTTAAGTTAGTTTCTTTTAGTTTAGTCACTTATTAGCTAGTCATATATTTTATCCCTAGACTAAATTAGTCATTTAAGTTAGTCATTTTTAGTTTGGCCACTTAAAATTGCTCAAATTTAGTAGTAATTCACTTGAAATAATTGCGGTGACTAACTGTTTTAGTCACCTAGTCATTAATTTCATCATTTTCTACTAGTGTAAAGTTATGAATTATAAGCTTCAATATCACTAATTGTTTGATTCTTTTTAGTTGGTTGAAGTATTATTATTCTTAAACTTTATCATATTGTGCTTTTAAGTATCTTGTAAATAGACCCTATGTATAATGATAAGAATGGGGCTTCCTTTTAAATACCCATTGATAGCACCAATAGCATTTCATCTCAAAGTTCAAAGTTTCTTTGTGAATTCTATTCTTATCATCTATAATATTATGCAACTCAAAATATTTCTCTATTTGTCTCACCTAGTTCAATACCACTATTCCATCAAAATTCCTTAATTCCACAATAGGAAGGATTGCTCCTTTTGGAAACTATCCATAACTAACTCCATTATTGGAATTAAATCTCCATGGAAAATTGTTATTATTGAAAATATGTTCAATATGAATATTACTTTTATTTCATGAGTCCCTCAATCATAATATCATCTTTAGGAAGCCTGTCCTTTAGGTTTATATAATCCTAGGTCAATTAGTTCCATCTTTCTTTCCAACTATTACTTATTTCCGTTCATGTTATCTTCTATCTGGTTTTCTATTTCTTTTGAGAATTGATCAAATCCACCTTCTTCATTGATTTATCATTCAATTAGTTTTAGGTTGACTTTTTACCGTCGCTAATGATTAAAAAGGTCAACCCAATTGCCGTTATTTATATATAATAAAATTGAAATTTTATTTTCGTTTTCAATACCTTCACACAGCATTGCCGACACTGCGTTGACATTTCTACCTCTTTGAAAACTCAACAGCCACTATCTCCACCATAAAGAGATGTTCCAATTGACGTTTGTCTTTGAGAATTATTTTATAGGCTTCCCACTAGTGGAGCATGGAACCTAACACACACTCAACTTCGTTTACAACATTCATAGTAATGACGTCTATAGATTTATAATGACAAAAGTACTCCCACCACATCACAAGAAGCCGAGTCAATAATACAACATTCATAGAACAATCAATTTAACAACTAACTTCTTATAGTCCTCATTTTGAATATGCAATGCTCTAGAATCTTCCTTTTCTTGCGTGAGCTCATTTGAAACTTTCTCCAAAAGCATTTTCACTTTAGTTATTGTCAAAGAGTTTTTCCTTAGGTCACTATAGAGCATTTCTCATACATGTCTATGCAAATAAATCTTGTCACGAAGTGGGATGTCAGCTACAATTATGGATAGATCTAATGTTTTAAAATCAGGAAGAGATTGAATAGTTAAATGCATGATGGACAATTTTAATTGGTTTATTTTTAAATCTATAAAAGAGAGTAGTCTTGTTTGATAAGTTGGAGTTGATTGTGGTACTAGGTGAGTTGCCATGTTGCTTCTCACCTTATGGATTCTTTCTTCAATCTGTTGATAATTCCTCTGTAACACTTCTGTGGTGGAGGGATTTTCTTCAATTGAGAATACTGCCAAATCAGTGAAGATAGAGGAGGAGGTAGTGCCCCATGGGTTTCCCAGCTGCATTTGAAAACCCTGTTGATTTGAGGGCCCCTTTGTTAATTTAACTTGTACCTTTTCTTCTTCTTCTCTTTCAAACTTTGCTCTCTTTTGCAATTGTGAGTCTTTTATCTCAACATCAATTTATTTAGGTTTATTTCTCTTCAATCTCTTCTCTCTCATTATAGAGGTTTGAAAATCTATTATTTGCTTCATTTTGTTTCCTCAACATGTTTCTTGATTTGTCATTTTCTCAAATCCTGGCTTGCTTTCATGAATATAAGGTGCAAAGCTAATATCCCCTCTTTTATTTGAAACTATATGGTGAAGGTCATATTTCCACTTCTCTCCTTGATCAAAGCCAAACACCTTCGTTATTTCTTCAAATTGCATGAGGGGTTGTCTGTTATTCATGATAAATGGTCTAACAGTTCTTTGTAACTTAAAAATATACCCTTTACATGTAGGAACAAACTGGACTAGGTAAACATTTAGACTCTACCTTATAAATTCAAGAGAAAATATCCTCATAGGCAAAAAGATTAACAAATGATATGGTGGTATTTCAGCCCGAGACAGTCTTATCTTAATGTAATCTTAAAAAATATTTCAGTCCCCCACTCTGGTGTCCTTGTTGAGCTGCAACAACTCTTTCTTTTCAAGAAAAATCCATGGAGGTTGTTGATTGTTCAAAATAGTATATACAATGACCATGAATGATGACAAGTAATAAGAAAAACCCTCATTATTTTCCTTCTTCCTAACAACACTAGTTCATTCATTCACAAATTTCATTTGATTATTTGAATCCCACATATTCAGACCCAGATGGCCAAACTTATCAGCACGTACATATAAGAACATATAGACTAGGAGAAACGGGTATCTAAAAAGACCAAAAATATGATAGTTCTCAATTTGAAAAATGATAGACTTGGTTAGGTAAGAAGGGATATCAAACAATATTTGGTTGCATTATCAAACTCAAAATCCCTAGGGATTGTTCATTTACCATTCCAGTATCATCTTCTCCTAAAAGAGAATAACTAAGACATGTTGTGCAGCTCCAGAATATAAGGTTATTGGATAATTCGTTGCAGGTGAAGGAATTTTAGAATTTGATGGAAAAATTAGTCTAAAAATACCTTCCTTATTCTTTTTAGAAATAAGTCTATAAGTGACATGTAAGGACTGATGTTACACTGGACAATTCCTCTTGCGGGAAAGAGTGATCTCCCTAGATCCTTGATGGAAACTAGAAACAAGAAAGACAATTGAACTAACTCTTTCCCTAAGTTTAACTTGTTCGAATTATAAGAACTTAAGCTAATGGATGAGCCTCTTACCTCTTTCATGAAATTCTTGATGAATATAACGCATATTTAATTAAAATTGGAAAATTTTTATTAAAAGGACATCACTAGTATTAACTTATTTCATTATTTTGAAATTCTAAATCCACTATTTAATTCCAAATTTAATGAAATGTGTCTTATATCCCTTGTTGTGATTCGATGCAACTCTTCAATGCTTGATAAGACCTACAAACATCGACCATAAAAGGATCAAAAGCACATGTGATATAATAATCCAAACAAATTAACCTAATTATCAAGGAAATTAGGAATTAAGTATTCCTTAATAAACATTATAAACAATTTGTAAACCATTCATCATTCCAATAAGAAAAATCAATGAGAGAAAGTGTTCATTTGTATTAATCAAATATTAAGAGGAGACTTACAACCTTCGCCTTGATGTCGTGAGGTCCCTCCCAAAATTCCTTCAATCTCGTTCTTAGATGAAAAGCTTTCCAATCTCAAACTAGCAACATAAGTTTGTCTTCTCTAAGTTCTGATCTCTTAAATCCCTCTCTCCTCTAGTCATTTTATAGGCCAAGAGGAGGAAGTTTAAGATCCAAAAGAGGAGGATCAGACTCCTTCATTAAGGGATTAGGTTACCATGAGCAAATGGATGGAGATGCATCATCTAAGGCTTATAGCTCAAATAGTCATCACCCGGAAGGTTTCAGTTGGGAAATATTCGACCAATTATGTTTCTAGAATGTAATTTTTATTTTTACCTTCTAGAATTACATTGTTCTCAAAGTTAATTTCAGCACATGCACATGAAACTCTAGATAAATCAATGTAGGTGGAACTTAACAAGGTGTGACAGCTATTTTTCTCAAATTTTTCATCTACTTCAAAATATTTTGGGTTGTTTGACTTCTGAGAGAGTTGGTTCAAACCTGTTCAAGGATGGTGAAAAGGCCTATAGATTGATCAAGTGTCATGGCGAAAAATTGACATGTAACAATTGATCTTGAAAAATCATGTGATTCTCAACTTTAGGAAATTTAAAATCTTCATGTATTAGCTTTGAAGTGAGCTCAAAAATATTATCCCCTAAAGAAGACAACAAAATTCCTTTGCGAGATAAAAGAAGAAACTAACCAATTGACAAATTCAAGGAAATTATAGGTATGTAGGACAATTACATTATAAAGGTCGGACTAGATGACTCGAAAAAGATTATCTAAGTCACTAGAATGGTCAAGAATATCTTTTTGAATCTCCAAAAGGTCTAAGGAGCAACGAGAATCGTATACTTCAGCTTCTCTGTCCATAATGGATGTACGAACATACGTCATAGAGATTGCATGTTTTTTAGTTAATTTTATGTTTTTTCTATGTTTACAATTTGAAAGAAAGGACAAAGAAGAAATGTTGAATAATGAGTTACCTAGTAAACGAAGACAATGAATAGTCGAATGTTGATGAGGAATTGAAAATGTACACTCTAAACACTAATCACCATAACTATGCAACTCGTGGACAAAGAAAATAATAGGTGGGGCAACCTTTTATCGAAAAACCTTGATGACGTGAAAGGTCTTGCTCCCTTTCTTGGTTTTCCTGAGGTGTACATGAACTATCACCAACTTCTGATGCGTCGTTTTTATAAAAACCATTAACCACTTCTGAAGGATCTCCATAATGGTTTGTGAAAATCATGGAGAACCTATCAAAATGAATCATGGTTGTTTGGAGATCAGTTGTTTAGCCATCTTGGTTTCCAACAGACTCATCTCATAAATTTTGATTTCTTGAACCTATTGGAAAGCCTTTGATTCCTCATCATGATTCCAATGAGTGATGATCTGACCCCAAACTTGCATGTGGTTTAATTTCCAATTTATAAAAATTTTGGACCCACTTTGATATATTTTAAGATTTTGTTATTAAGGCTGAAAGATTAGGGTTGTATACAATATATAAAGAAAACTTTTGAAAATGAACTGTTATATAAAAACTTTCCTACTCCCTAAATCCAAAGATTTGTTTGTAGGAAAAGTAAAAAGTAACCTTTGACTACAACACTTGCATTAAATAACTAGGGTCGTTGAATTCTTTACCCTTCCAACTCTCCATTCTTCTTCATTTGGGATTCCATCTAGGTAATAATGTAGACCATGGGCTTACATATGCTTTGCAATTAAATGGCTAGTTGGCTCATCTCCTTATCTCATGCATCTTGTCACGTTAACACCCTCTAAGCGGAGGATAGTTAGCCATGGCATAATTGTATCTAGGAATTTCAAAAGTCCAAGACTTCAAGTATTGTTATAATTAATACTACCACCACACAAGAAAAATAAAACAACAAGAGGATTGGAGGGACAAACTCTTTTTGAGTATTTGACAAGATCAATAAACTCAACAATCACTTTAATCCAAATAGAAACAAAAAACTAAAATTACAGACCTATCCATACTTTCAACAAGGAAAATAGGTTCATCACCATCCATAGGTGACCTGTAATTAGCCATTAACCATTAAGGAGTAGAGTAGTAAGAATATTAATTTTATTAAGGCTATAATTCTTTGTTGTATATAATTGCATTTAAAAAAAAAATCAACAGTTTCACAATGCATTCACCCAATATTATCATAAGAAATTATGTAGAGAGAACACTATCAATAACAATGCAGTGGGAACAGTGCTAGGTCTGTCATGATATCTCTATCATAGGACTCAACATATCTCTTTCATATGTCTGCCATAATATTTTCTCATATCACAGATAAGAAGGAGGCCACTATCATACCCGAGAACTAAGGCCCATTACAAAAATGTTACACCACAGGACTAAGGCCCATTAGGGCATTGTGGTACTATCACAAATATGAGTTCCCAAGGAGGCCGTTGTCATACCAAGAACTTAGGCCCATTAGGGAATTGTTACACCACAAGTCTAAGGTACAATTTCACAGACCTATAGGATGGAATGATCATTATATCACTACTAATTAATTACGGGTCCTCGTGAGAATTTGTTTGAGGCACACAAAGCCTACCTTTTACCTATGAAATCCATGTCATTTGGATTATTCTTGAATAACATAAATATATATGTGAAAACTGAAAATATTTAACTGTATTATTGTTACTTATGAGTAAAAAAATGCTCTTCAACTTGAATCATTCAATTTGGATTTGAAATGAAAGTTGCGCATGCATTTTTGTGAAGTAGGTCAAAATAGCCTTGCTTCACTAAAATGCACACCCAAGCTTCATTTCTTGGTGAATATGATTGATTCAAATTGTAGATTATTTATTTTACTAATTTACACACTTTTACATTGTTATATCTTTACTAACCGGTAGAGTAGTAACAATATTAATTCTCTTAGGGTTACAAGTCTCTACTCTAGATGATTGCATTTTAAAACATTTTCAACATTTTCACTTTGCATTCACTCCATATCACCATAAGAAATTATGTAGAGAGAACATTAGCAATAAAAATGCAATGGAACAGACATAGCCTTGTTAGGATATCTCTATCATAGGGCTCAACATATCTCCTTCATATCTCTAGTAATAATCTTTTCTCATATCACACATAAGAAGGCCCAAAGAGGCCATTGTTATACTCAAGAACTAAGGCCCATTAGGGTGTTGTTACACCACAAGACCGAGGCCCATTAGCGCGTTGATACACCACATGATTGAGGTACAATTTTGTAGACCCATTTTTATTGCTAATGTAGAGAGAAAATTAGCAATAAAAATGCAATGGAACAGACGTAGCCTTGTTAGGATATCTCTATCATAGGGCTCAACATATCTCCTTCATATCTCTAGTAATAATCTTTTCTCATATCACACATAAGAAGGCCCAAAGAGGCCATTATTATACTCAAGAACTAAGGCTCATTAGGGTGTTGTTACACCACAAGACCGGGGCCCATTAGCGCATTGATACACCACATGATTGAGGTACAATTTTATAGACCCATAGGATCGAATTATCATTATATCACTGCCAATTAATTATAGGTCTTGGTGTGCATTTATTTGAGGCACACAAACCCTGTCTTTTACCCTATAAAATCCATGCAATTTGGAGTATTATTGAACAACAAAAAAATATGTGAAAAACTAAAAACATTTGGTTGTATTAATGTTACTTATGAATAAATAAATACTCTCCAAGTTGAATCATTCAATTTGGCCTTGAAATGAAGGTTGGGCATGCATTTTGATGAAACAGACCAAAATTGCCTTACTTTAATAAAATCCACACCCAAGCTTCATTTCTTAGCCAATTTGATTGATTCAAATTGTAGATTATTTAGTTTATTCTTTTAAATACTTTTACATTGTTATATCTTTACTAACTAGTAGAGTAGTAACAATGTTAATTTTCTTAGGGCTAGAAGTCTTTGTTGTAGATAATTTCATTTTAAAACATTTTCAATTTTTCACATTGCATTCACCCCATATCGTCATAAGCAATTATGTATAGAGAACATCAACATTAAAAATGTAGAAGAACAATCATAAGTTTTTATGATATCTCTATCATATGCCTCAACATATCTGCTTCATATCTTTGTCATAATCTTTTCTCATATAATAGATAAGAAGGCCCAAAGAGGCCACTATAATACCCAAGAACTGAGGCCCATCGAGGCATTGTACACCACAAGAATAAGGTACAATTTAATAGACCCATAGGATGGAATAATCATAATATCATTTCCAATTAAGTACAGTTCCTGGTGTGCATTTATTTGAGGCACACAAACCCTTTCTTTTACCTTATGAAATCCATGCAATTTGGAGTATTATTGAATAACACAAATATATACGTGAAAAATTAAAAAAATATTTAATTGTATTAATGTTACTTATGAGTAAAGAAATACTCTCCAAGTTGAATCATTCAATTGGCCTTTAAATGAAGGTTGGGCATTCATTTTTGTGAATCAAGCCAAAATTGTTTTGCTTCACTAAAATGTACATACACCCAAGCTTCATTTCTTTGTCAATCTGATTGATTCAAATTGTAGATTATTTATTTTACTATTGTACAAACTTTTACAATATTATATCTTTACTTATGAGTAGATTACTAACGCTGTTAATTTTCTTAGGACTAGAAGCCTCTGTTATAGATAATTGCATTTTAAAACATTTTTAGAATTTTCACTTTGCATTCATCCATATCACCATAAGAAATTATGTAGAGAGAACATTAAAAATAAAAATGCAGCGGAATAGTCATATGTCTGTCATTATATCTCTGTCATAGGGCTCAACATATCTCCTTCATATCTTTGTCATAATATTTTCTCATGTCACAGATAAGAAAGCCCAAATAGGTAGATGTTAGACCTAAGAACTAATTCCCATTTGGGCGCTATGACACGACAAGACTGAGGCCCATTTGGGCGTTTTTCTTTGGCAAAGGTTCACATTATATTAACATGGAAATATATATAGAGTACATGTGAATACTCTTGGGGAGTATTCACCCATCACCAATCGAGGTTCTATACCCTTGGAGAGAGAAACATGAGAACCTTTCCATAATTTTCGAATCAAGTCTTGTACAACGCATCATCAGAACAATGTTTAAGATAAACATTACAAAATTTAGAACCCTCATTCTAGAGTGGGACTAAACCACTAAGAGATATACCTTGAAAAGAAAACAAAAAATTAAAAAAAAGTGCTGCACAATTACACCACAACACAAAAATGTGTCTTATCCTCAAGCCACTCAGTCCTTCTTCTATCCCCATGTATCTTGAACCATTGTCCTTACTAAGGTTGTCTTCTTACTCCTGGTACAATAGAAAAAGGGGTAAATAGGGATCTTGGTTGTCTTATAGATCTTTGAACATACTGGGAGGGGTCAGCCACATCCCCCCTTTCCCAAATGGTGCTCTCCAAAAGAGAAACAATACCACTATTGTTGATATAGGTCTAGGTCCCATCATTATCCCTAATCATTGCTCTTTGTTGGACGCAACCCAAGTTGGCCATAGTTTGGGCAGATTCTGGGAAGAAATCCATATTGTGTGGAAGCACAAAATAGAGAGGATGTTGCAGAGTATGAAGTGAACCTCAGAGTAGAGCAGCGGAACACGACGAATACCGCACGGCATCAAGGCTTCGCAGCGAAGCCCCTTCCTTTTTGGAAAAGCATTAAAATATTGTAAAATTGTTAGTTTTGGGCCATAGTCCCTTGTATTTCATAAAGCATGGTATCAGGTCCATGGTAATGCAACATTTAAAATCCCTCATGTAATAGTATATATAGGGATGAATAATAAAGAAAAAGGCATGAGGAGGTATTGTAACATATCTATGTTTATGTGATATTTTTGTGGTCTCTACTTTGGAGAAAGGGAAATGCTTCCGAGTTGTGTCTGTGGAGGCCTGGGTATGCAGCTGAGTGTGTAGAACATATGCATTTTAGTGTGCAGACACCCTACATCTTTGTGCGCAGGAAAGAACTGTTTGTTGTATTGGCTTCCATATTATAAGCAATAGTTATTGTGGACATAGTCCCACATTAAGATGAACCACAATAAAATCTATGTCTCAAGTGTTTATTTTATTATTATCTGCACTTTATTTCAGTATTGCACAATTTATGAATGTTTATGACATGTTAAGTCATGAATGTAATTATGAGACTTAATCTATAGGTATGAAGTAATTTGTTGATATAAAGTTCTTTATAAGAATTAAAGAATAAACATAATACAACATTTCCACAATGTAGTATCCCTCAAGTTGTATATACCTAGTTCTGCAACCTCCCATAATCACTTCAGGTGAGACTGCGATCTGCTTGCAAGTTGTTCCCAAGAGGGCCAGTGGTTGAGGGTTTTAGTGGTGTGCAGAACACTATGAACCTAGGTCTATCCCACCTAAGCCAACAAATGGTTCCATTTCCAGGACCGAGATCTATTTGAGGGATATGTTGTGGCATCCATCGAAAAAAGAAATCCAAGAGTGGGTAGAACAAAAGGAACACAAATTTGCAGATTAGGAGAAAAAAACCCTAAACTATCATCTAAAAGGTAGTTGGAGAAGTATATCTTTGAAGATCAGTATGAAATATTCTTTCGTTCGTTTCACATTGAGCTATATGAGTGGATTTCAACATTGAAAGAGAGAAATAATTGTTTGATAGGAGACAAACCTAAGCATTGGATTCCAGAATTGATATAATAACTAAAGAACACTGCTAACAAAATTTCAAGAGTTGTTGATTTCTAGGTTGACAACATTTTAGGAGGATTTATTACTGAGTTCACGGTAGAATCAACTGTGTCACGAAAATTTTTCAAGGGAGCGCAAGGTAAGTACTTGAGATCTTTTAAATTCTCGATTAAAATGCTTTTGTGTGAAAAGGGAATTCTTCGAATGTAGTCAGATTAGTATATTATGTTTGGTAAAAGATCTGAAGAAGAGGTTGGAACAATGCAAATTGGGGAAAGGTATAGAGTAGACACTAAGAAGAGATCTCGTGGCCAAGGTTTGAAGATTTTCATAGAGACTGACTATAGTTCTTACGTGTATTTTCTTCAACCATAGTTTTACCCGCTAAATGACAAATATTATGTCATTTAAAGTCATCAGAATAAGTCACTAATTTTATTTTATTTTTAAATGAGTTTGATAACCAGAGAAAAAACTCTTAAAATCACCTAAATTTACACAAGAAATATCTCATAAATGATAAGGAGACATTGCCTCTCGATTTAAAAAAATCGAGTGTTTGAAACCACATTAATTTTTTTTTTTTAACAAACACTAGCAGATGGCTCTTTAAGAACTTATTTGAGGATTAGCCACAAAATCTATCTTCCATAGACTATATCTTTGAAAATATAGTGAATTAGAAATTAAAACTTTAATTACTTGTACTTGAATATTTTTCCTTAATTCCTTAATCAACTCAAAAATTCATTATCTAAAACATCCCAAAAGAAAATTTATAGCTAAAATACAAATATAACTCATCTGAGATTTACTTCATGATTAATCACAAAACCTAACTTCTAAAGTTTATATCTCTAAAATTAAAGGGAACCAAAAATTTTAATTTTGGCAACATGTGCTTTGCTATTTCTCCTTAGCCTCTTTCAAATTTCATTGCCTAAAACTTCCCAGAAAAATTGTTATAGTGAAAATGTGACATAATCTTGAATAAAGGAGAAAACCACTAAGATTATAACTTTGATACCAAATGTTATGAATCATGCACCTTAAAAATTATGAAAATCCAATGAATACAATCGAATTCAATGGAGAAACCTCTTTTTACAATGAATATAATACATAATATTATAAGTTTAACCTTGCATGGATAATTCACACACACACACACAATTTGCCTTGGAAACCCAAAACCGGGAAAACCACATTGATTTTTCGATATCTCTCAAGGATTACATAGTCACTTATAATTCTCTCTTAAAAACACGTTTCCTTCTAGGGAAGAAAACCCTAACATAACTTCCACCATTAGATTTGTGACTCAATGATGAATGGTCTAGATTGACTATGAAATTATAATATTTTACAAGGAAAATTTTCTAAAAAAATACATTTGAAAGTCGTCGTCTAGAGGGGGCTCCATAAAAGTGTCTCCAACCACCAGCTGCCAATGGAGCCCCTAAGGTGATAATCACTGTAAGGGGAATTGTCCCCCATAAGAAAGTGGGTTCTAAACATGGCTAATCATGCAAATAATATAACACATACTGAACATTCTCCCACTTTTTATTTTCTTTGCATATATTGGGTCATAGGAGTACGCTATCAACAATCCAGGGCATTAATTCCCATTGTTTCTATACCCCAAGAGAACTTATCAGTGCTCACAAAATTTTTCAATGAATCTACAACATTCTAGAAAGTGTCCACCTTTATTAGTAGCACCTTATTCTTTTAAACCATATCTATCATAAAGTGATACTGAACTCAATATGATTTTTCTTCGAATGATAAGAAAGGCTCTTTGTGAAGAAAATTTCACTTTGACTATCACAATATATCCTTACAACTTGTTGTATCAAACCAATTGTTGAAAACAATATTTGTAACAAAACTATTTCCTCACTCACATGATTAGTCGACATGTATTCAACTTTTCTAGTTTAGAGTGGCACTACAAACCATCTATTGCTTATCTAATTGATTGTTCCTCCAAGTAGGTTAAACACATAGAAACTTGTAGAAATTTTATGATCTAGATCTCTAACCCAATCTATATCAACAAAGCTATGTATTTCCAACACTCTCTCTAATCCTAGCCTTCTTTGGTAGCACAATCCATAGTTAGAAGTTCCATGTAAATACCTTAAAACTCTCTTTATTGTTGTCCAATGCTCCTTCCCTAGTTTTGACACATACCTACTCAATACTCCCATTTCATGTGTAATGTCTGGTTTGATATAGACCATTCCATACATCAGAATTCCAACTGCCTTGGCCTATGGAACACAAGACATGTCCTCTTCCCATTCAGGTGTTTGGGACATTGATCTGCAGATACCTTTACACCTGAAAGAATAGGGACCTTTATTGGTTTACTTTCTTTCATATTAAATCTCTATAATATTATCTCAACATACTTCCTTTGATTTAACCAGAGTTTCCTCGTTACTTGTTCTCAATTAATTTTCATGCCCAAAATGGAATTTGCAGCACTAAGATCTTTCATGTTAAATTTAGAGGACAATTGATTTTTCACATCCTAAATATTTTCATTGTCATTTCCAATTAGCAACATATCATCCACATACAAGATGAAATAAACAAGACGATCACTAACTAATTTAAAATATACACAATGGTCCACTTTTGTCCTTGTAAATCCAAGTGTGTGTGTTGAAGATGTCTTCTACAAATGAGACATGGTACATAGATTTACCCAGTGATGGAATAGACATGGGTCCAAACACCACTCTAGTTGTAGTATTCCTTTTGTTCTTTTAGCACCAAAGGAGAATCCCACTTATTTATGCTTCCCATATAAATAATGTTCACATAAACCAAAACCCAAAGATCAAATTGACATACCTTATACCATAGAATTACCATATAAAACTCAAAGGCCCTTCTCTCCAATATGTTCCAATATTTGATGCCACAATGTAGTCTTTTCCCCAGAGACTATATGATTTTTCCCTTCTTCAGCTCCACTTTCAAGAACACCAGAATCTTTTTACACATCATTAATAGTACTTACCAACAGCTTATATAGATTTCCAATCCAAACGCCCTTAAATAATATCATTGCCCCTAGAACCATCCTACATGTATCCTTTTCATGAACTATTTTTTCAATTGCACCACTCATCTTGCTTACAGAAATAAAATTTATGTTCAATCCTAGAATATGCAGAACACCAAGGAGTATTATATTCCTTTCACTTGTGGTCTTCAACTTTAATTTTCCTTGTCCTGTGATTATGGTTGTCTAGTCATCTCGTAATAAAACATTACCACCATCATATCTTTCATATTCACAAAACCACTCCCCATGGGGAGTCATGTGAAAGGATGCACTTGAGTTGAACAACCATGCCTCATGATCTACACGTGTACTTGATGAAGCCAACTACACATCCCCTTCTTCATCTGAGGAGGTTTTTGTTTATGAAAAGGCAACATCATAAAATCCATTCCCTTTCTCAGTGGTTTTCGATTTATAGTCTTTCTTATAATGCCTTCTTTTCCACATTTCCAACATACATTTACAATCTTTCTTAGAGATTGAGATCTCCCTCTAGATTTATATCTTCCACTTGAGGGCTTCTTTCTATTTCTATTTTGGTAGTGTCCTCTGACAACAAGACAACTCCATTTTGAATTTCCATGTTTTACATCTCATCTTCCCTGAAAACAAGGATGAGACTAGATCATAAAAACTTAAGGTAGTTGCATTACTATCTATGGTAACAACCAAACTATCCCATGAATATAGTAGAGAACATAATAAAATGGTGCACTTATCTTCATTTGAAATCTTAATATCAGTAAATAATCATTGACTTGCCGCAGTATTGAAGGCTCTCATATGCTCCGTGACTAGGTGTCCATACTTCGTTCTCAGGTTATACAATTTCTTCCACATGAACAATTTGTTCACTAAAAAATTAGACTAATACAAATTCCCTAACTTGTCCCACAATGCCTTTGTTGTAGATTCTCCTAAAGCATTCAACAATACTGAAACCGAGAGACACAATTGTATTGTGCTCTTTACCTTTTGATCTAACTTGGTCCAATATTTTTTGCAAATTATCATTGGTTTAGTACTTGGATCCATTGTGATCCAATGATGTTTTTTTACCAATAGATCTTTCATCTTAAGTTTCCACAACTAAAAAAAAATTCCTATCAAATTTATTAATTTCTATCTTTGCATTTCTCTCCATTTCCTTTCACCACAATAATCAATTTCACAGATCTCCCATTGTAATGAGGTCTACCATAGGCCTCAGAAAAACCCATTAGCCACAAAGGCATCTCCTTGAAGCCAAAAATGCTCTGGTATTGAATGTAGGTTTTAACCATACATAGATAATTCATGAAAAAAATTGTC